>CM055280.1:4380116-4527295 GCA_029237695.1 Conchocele bisecta | reverse complement strand
AACATCCAACATCATTCTACAGAAAGCCCATGGTGCCGCTAACCCCAAAGGTCAAGGTCACTGACTTAGAAATTTACGTGTTTGGAAAAGTTAACGCTCAGTTTATGCTTTAATATTCCATACATGCATTTGTTGCAACATCCCGCATCATTCTACAGAAAGCCCATGGTGCTCACTAACCCCAAGGTTATTACAAGCTCCATATATACTATCAAACTGCGCCAGGCGGGACATTTTGCTCCGCGGAGCTCTTGTTAGAACTGGGTTGACCAAATTTTCATAAAATGTGCAAATATGACAACTGGCACACCTTGTGATCAGATTGAAAACAATCTTGGACATGATGGATGCGGTTTTCTGCATGTGGTTTATATTGCTGTTATCTATGAGTTTACCAACAATAATTTGATTTTTATTTTCTATTCCATCCTTATGATGACAGAAGCAGGTTAACTTCCTTTGCATTAATGTACAATGTTGACTGAGAAGCCTTATGGGACTGTGGGAAAACCTGAACATTCAAACTTGGCATGGTTATACTCACCTAAATATTTCAGGTTGAAATCCAACTTTGTGCTGTACGCGACTTTTATATAACATCAATAATTGAGGTGACGGTAGGATAAGAATGTTGCTCCTCCTCAGTAGTGAATACCCTGCTGGACTGCGTGAATACAGCTGTAGGCTGATATTTATTATTTGCTTACTCCATCTTCGGCCGTTTGGATCTCTACCAACATTAGTAAACTGACACATTAAGAGCTCCAACATTTCATCAGGTGCACTTGGAATCATTTGTTTTAGGTCATCTTTATTAATACTTTTCATTTCTACTTGGTTCTTATTTTCATCTCCTGTTTCTTTTTTCTTATCTTTCCAGCCAAATGTCATGTTCTGACAGATTATACAAATATGTTTTGTTAAATGAATATTAACTGCTTTAAGACACATGATAGATCTCATGTTTCTTGAACTATCACATTGCCCAACCATCCAGGTTTCAATATTATGGTACCTTGAACATACAGTGTTTTGTTTTACTTCTACCCCATTGCATAATACAATTTTTTCAACAGCTTTACATACTGTACTAACACTTCCTTCCTCTATTAGGTAGCGGTTATCTATGCCTAGTGAAATTAGATCAACCTCTTTATTTCCAATCGTCATAGTCCATGATTGGTCGCCTTTAAAAGTAACAATCTTTTTTATCTCATGTCCATTTGAACTGTATATTGTGTCGCATGAGAACACTTTTTCATTCCTCTTATCCTCGTGGATTTGATGAAACTTCTTAGTTACATATTTGCATATTTCATTCAAGTCTGAGGAAACATTTGTTTTCAAACTGTCTAGTGGCTTTAATACAATTCCCTTGTGTACTTTACATGTTTTTTGTTTATTTATTCGCTTTGTTGCTCTAATTGTATTGAATACATTACTTACATAGAGTGCAAACACTCTCTTGGTCACTATTTTGGATTCTTCACCAGCTTCTATGCTTTCAAATTTGTATCTCTCATAAATTGGTTCAATTTGTGTCCATCCGTCACCTTCTGTAATTCTTGTTAATAGCCTATATGTAAAAGAAATAAGGAAATATAATATACATGTACATTCACCAAATTTTGCAAACTTTAACACAAATTTCTAAGTAATTTGACCTATGAAATGAAAATATGGATGCTGATAAACAAGAATATGAATTATGAAGTATCAAGTCAATTTGATTTAAGGTTGCAGAAATCAAATGATGGGTTTGCTGTTTAATGACAATATGGACGAAAATAAACAAGTATTAAGTATTAAGATGGACATTCTTACATTTAGGTGGTACATCCATTGTTTCCAAAGAAAGGAATGGCCACCTAAGAAACAATAGTTAGTACGCAATACTTTGTATTGATTTATTTTGTCTTAGGCCACACCTAATTATGCCCCTATTTCAAACATTTTTGGCTCGTACAGCAAACTAGTCCTATTTTTGTTCAGTGCTTCACAGAAAAAAAGTTCACTCCATCTCAAAACCTTACGATTTATCGCCCTTTTTCCAAATAAAAAATTCCCACTTGACTTGTACATGTTGTATGCCAAACTAGTCCGACATTTTCACACCGATCCAATTCATATTTGGAATATGTGACAACCATCAAGTGCTGCAGTGCGTAATGGGAAGATTTTGTTTATGCGCCCCCGATCCCAATGGAGTTATATGCCCTTTTACGACTCAGAAAATGGAACTTTCAGCGGTCTTCGAACTACATGTAGTTATACATTTTTCCACCGATCAATTCAAACTTGGTACAAACGTCCGTGGCGGAATTCTTGTTATACCCCCTATGTGATAGCAAGGGGGGCATATTCCATTGCTCTTGAGGTTCCGTACGTCCGTCCGTGTATTCAAAAAGTTTGTAAGAGTTCCTCCAGTTAGAGCCCAGTATGCGAAGGGGCCATATCCAGGTTTTACAAACATAATGTCTAGTTCAATTTTGAATATGTGATAGCACCCATTTGAATGGGTCAGATCAAAAAGTGCCATTAACGTACAAAGTGGCACCCCATATATAGACCCAAAGACCCATTTTACCACTGATCTTTCTCCATTTCAGAGACAGAAAAGACCTGGACAATTTTATCGTTGATGCTGCCTATGAACTTGAGATTGATCCCAGTGAAGAAGAATTTGACCAAGAGTTCAATGACGTTATTAGAAACTTGAATACAGAAGACTCGCACGCGACTCGATTACCAGACGATTTTAAAGTGGAAGAAATAATTCGGTCGTGCAAGACAGACGAACCACTGACACCTAAACAAACCATGATTAATGATACAATTGATGAATTGTCTTTAACAGGAATATCCAAAGTAAAACAGTTTTGTAAGAAAGAATTTGAAGTCTTTGAAGATATTATTGATTCACTGAACATCACTGAACCTGTTCCTGTGAAACCAGAGTCTTTAACACAGTTTTATAGAGGAAGTAATATACATCAAACAAGTGACCAGTACAAAATAAATTGTATGATGTGCTTTCCAGATGTTGCAGTGCTAAGTGAAGCACACTGGTATATATGCTATGAGCTTACTGTTCAAGTGCGTAAATTCATGCTGTCACAGAAAGTTAAGTTATACCCAGTATCTGAACGAGATGTATCACACAGGTCAGTCACAGAATCATGCCAATCCAGAATAAGGTATGTTGGCGGCTACTGTGTAAATAAAGTCCGACAGGAGCAGCTAAAATTACTACACCATAACATGTATTCACATACAGCAGAGGGTGTACAGGCATATGAAAGTGCAAAAAATAGCTTGGAAATCGTAAATAGTTTCAGAGAACAAGAAGAGTACTTAAAACTCAATACAGACAATCCTGAATCATTGAGTGATGTTATACAAAGGCAGTACATAAACAAGGGTCTTACACACATTTCTGATGGATTATATCACTTCTTTCTGCAGATGTGCATGATTTGTCTCTCTCTGTTAACAGACAAAAATTTGAATGTAGAGGGTGCTGAACTGTACACATACTGTTTGGAACAAATTATATCATCAAGTGATTTACTTGGTGCATTTACACAGTCAGTGGACTTAAAAACCGATTTATGCAAGGAGATCGAAGAATTGGGCGAAGAGATACATGTAACAGAACCAACAGGACAAAGGATAGACATTGAGACAGAAGAAACAGGGAACATAGTGGAGAAAGATATTGTTCATCAAGTTGTACAAACTCTTGTGGATATGGTGCCACATGTGATCACAGTATACACACAAATAAGCAAGAAATTTCTCATGATCATGCTTGTCCAGTTTCGCAGTGACCTTTTACAGTCATTCAGTATTGACAAGACAATGGCCCATCGGAAACAAGTTCAAGTTAGAAAGCAGAAAAAAGACTCGACATCAGTAACATCTGTTACCTATGAAAGCATCGTGATGGATACTACTGAAGGAAAGCAGATGTCCCATTCTCTCCTTCATGGAATGTTGTTGAAGAAGTCTCCTGTGCTCACAGCAATGACAAACAAACAATTAGTGCAGTTATGTAAAGTGTATGGCATTCGTGTACAGAGCAATCTAAAAAAGAGTCAGTTGGTTGACATCCTGTCGGAAACCATTCTACAATCAACAGATATGCCCAATCCATCTCTCCTGAACCCACCGCCTGCTACAGTTACTGAATCCATGGAATTATGCTCGACACCGCCAACTACTACTCGTGCAGAGTCGATGCCAAATGAGTTTATTCCACAGCCTAGTACATCATCGGCTACATCAACTAGAGACATATGCAACAAATGCAAAAAAACTGGGAAAGGAGTTCAGTGGATTCAATGTGCCAAGTGCCAATGCTGGTTTCACAGAAATTGTGCTGGGCTTAGAGTTAAAAGGAAATGGGAGTACTATTTAACAGAAACAGTTGATTTTTTTTGTGAAGCATGTAAATAAAATGCAGTCTTTTATTGACATATTCTACATGTACATGTACATCTATGTGCCCTGAAAAATTGGATCTGATGCATTTCGTCTGTTGAGTGAGACTTATTCAGTCTAGACATTTGATAAAATGTGGTTGGCGTGTTCCGCTATTGTTCACACGTATGTGCACTGTATGAACATAATAGTTCTTTTTACATAACTATCATGGAGTATTTTTGTTCTTGAAAACGTATTATAACTAAATCTCTGAGAGAGAAAAATTTGATGCACAAAGGCAATATGTGATCATTAAAACACTATTATACCCATACTTTTTAGAACTGGTGTAATAGTGACACAATTAATATACACTTTTTTAATTCCTACATGTATTAAGAATTTGTGTCTATTGAGTGGGCATGTGCCTTTAAGTCTGTCTGCTGTGTTGTAGTGGCGCACAGCAATTTGTTTAATATCATGCAATTTATACAATTCACTCATACAAGGGGTCATTGATAAAACAAAGTTAACTGAATGTCTTATACACTGTATATGTAGTGTCTAAAAACATTGTGGTATTGTTTTGTGCTTTGAAATTATTATTTTTTTAAACTGATCATGTTTTCAATTTATTTAGTAACCAAAATAAGTGGAAAAATGATCGAGATGACTGGCATGTACATGTATGACACAATAAAACTATGGAAGACTCAAATAATTGATGCTAACTCTTGTGTCATACATGTCAAACAATTATAATTGGCTTCACATATTTTGCGCTAGCTGAAATTGATTTAAAGCGAGCTATAACTACTTTCAAGCTAGCTCCAATTAATTTTAAGAGCTCTCTAAATCAAGTAATGATATCTCAAAAAGCTCATCTAATTAATACTCTGTAGATCATTTAGTGCTACATGTACCTCCAATTGAATTACAGGTAGCTCAAATTGATTTGAACACGACATTAAATATAGGTCTCTGAACTCCCTGCAAATAATTTAGACTTGCTCTCAAATTAATTGGAAGCTACCTTTAATTCATTTAAAACTGGCTTTAATTCTCTTATTTAGAGTTAGCTATAATTAATTACAATCGGCGGTGCTCTATAGGTTTCACCTATCGACAGACACGACATTTCCTACTTTGTAATCAATTTAGACAGCTCTTCAAAAGATTTTGAGCTAGCTCGAAAATTAGTTATATCTAGTTAAATAAATTTGAGATAGTTAAAATTTGCAGCTACATGTACATGTAGTACTAAATTCACGCCCGTAGCCAGGGGGGGTCGGAGCGGTCGGACGGCCCCCTGCCCAGCCGCGAGGTCCACTTTTTAGCAAAAAAAGCATGCCCAGGACCCCTAGATACGTCGGGGGCCCCTTGGGCCTTCGAAACGAAAACAGGTCTGGCTACGGGCCTGTAATTTATTTACAGATAAAGCATTACCCGGTAATGAGTTTATGTACAATGTACTAGTAGACTTGCTGTGCATATTTCTTTCTCGCGTACCCACAAACAATTGTTGTGTACATATTAGTGGACATGTGCACCCTGTATGTCTGTATCACAAAAATAAGGGTATTTTTGCTGGCAAAATTATCTATATTGTTATAATCCTTGAATGTTTATGCCCGATTTTATAACGCAATGCAAATACATTGTTAAAGGTACATTCCCACTCAGTGGGTACAAACTGTTCTTTATATCAGAGACATCATCTGAGACATTTCCTGTCAAAATAAACATTCATTGACCATTACCCCACATATTGATTGGCATTATTATACATGTTAAATCACATGAACATTTCCACACTGTTATCAAGGGCGATAACAGTGTTTCCTTAAAATGTTAAAGGACATTCCTATTTATTCTTTGTATTTATGTTTTGATGTGCAATGATCATACTTTATAATTTGTCTAAAATAGTTTTTTTTCAGGTGACACATTTAGTATAAATAATTAAAATATAGCATGCCTCATTTGCATATGAAAATAGCCTGATACCACCGCGCGTCACTATCAGTAAAATAAATATTAATAAATGGTTATATCTGTATTCCGGGCACTCGTAGATTTTAGACCTGGTGGAATAGTGACACAATTGTTCACTTATTTAATTCCTATAAAGAACATGTTGTGCCTATTGAGTGGGCATGTACCTTTAAGTCTTATAATCATTTTCTCATATTAGTCTTGCTGTTTATGTGTCATTTCAACTCGCGCATGTATTAAATTTGGCCCACTGCATTCATAAGTGTGGGCCACTTCTAAAGAAGTATGGGACATTGTGGACCCTCGCTATTTATTTTTGAGGCCATTTATGACAATTAGTGACTAATGACCCCCATGCCCCTTCTACAATGAACACGGGTTAATTTTATATTTATGAGTACCTGTTTTATGTATGCCCCCCGTCTCGGTAGAGCTGGGAGGCACATAGTGTTTGGAATGTGTGTCCGTCTGTCGTCAGCAATAAATTTGTCGGACTTTCTCCATTCTTTCATAAATTTTATACAGTACTACTTGAAGGATTACTTAAATATTTCAATATACATGAATACATGTATTATGCGTGTACAACTACCACAAATCCATGTCATCCTATATATGACATTGAACTTTTGACCTTGCCAATTTTCAATAAACAATCATTTGCGACGAGTATCATTTTCTTGATTGTTTTTTCACAGATGTATACAATGACGCTGTATTTGATAATTTAAAATTATCGTGTTGCATTAATTTTCCATTTGATATTGCACTTTGATATTGCACTTTATGGGCGTAATTTTGTTTTTATACATTATCAACACTTTTATTGGGAAACAAACAAGGGAGAAATCTGAAGGTACATACAGTTATCTAAATAGTTTCATCGCTACGTATCTGAACTCAAATATCAAACATTACAGATCATGAATGCTCATCATGATTACGAGGCTGTATACAAGTCCGATTATCTGGATATGCAGTGTTTGCAAATATTGTATTTTGACCTGTGTGGTTGAAAGGGTTAACATTTTCATTTAGTTCTGGTAGCATATATTTGCTATCAAGATGTCGAGAAGTTGACATAATTTATCGCAAGATGTCGACTTAAATATTAACATGTCAACATAATGTCATATGTTATTGCCACAAGTCGACATAACACAATATTTCGACAATATGTGATTTTTTATCTCAACTTGTCGGCATAATGTTAAAATTAACACTACATGTCAAAATCGTGGGTGGTGGTAGTTAGTTAGTAGTAGTAAGATTATTACTGATCCTACTGCTTTTGGGAGGTGGCCAAGTGATTCTGGTGTGGCGAGGACCTGGCATCAGATCAGGATTATTCTGATTTCAGGGCTGAATACATAGTTTTAAATTGTAAATATTCAATTGTGATTTTGGATTTTCACCCCATTTGTACATGTACTTGAACATGTACTTGTACTGGTAATATATGGGATTTAGTACTAAACCCATTGACCCGGCCTGAAATGACCTTAGCTGTTCATAGGCCGTTAAACCCCAACAAACAAAGAAACATGTCAAAATCATGTGATCATTTATCGCGACAAGTCGGCATAACGTGATAGTTTAACACAAATTGTCGACATAACGCAACAATTTATCTCAACATGTTTCATGTTATGTCGACATGTAGTGATATTTAATTCAACAAGTTGTGATAAATTATGTCCACATCTCGGCTTCTCGATAGCAAATAAATGCCACCATATTTAGTTAACCAGTACAGTATTTGTTATAATTTCATTGTTTCATAATATATATATGTCAAAATAAAGAGACAAAACAACATCCTGCCTATCTGTTTTTCCAACCTTTTTAACATACATGTATACAACTACCAGTAATTGAGCCAGCTTGTGAATAGCTGGCTTGACATTATCACAATGATCTGTCCTAAATTATTATCCCCTAGCCGATAGGTAAAATGGGGTATAGCGTTAGTCCATGTACATGCATGTGCGTTCGTTAGTAACACCTTTCAATAACTTATGAACCGCTTCACCGATTTTAATAATATTTGGCCACAATGTGTGTCTAGGGATGTTTATTTTGCGTAGGACCCATGTCCTACCGCCCAAGATCAAGTGAGGGGATTAGCTTCGTTTAACGATGCCAGTCTTATAATTAAATTTGTTTTAGGTAGGCATAAATATGAGACACGCCATGCGATTTTGTACCTACGAACATGTGCGATATTTCATGTCATGATGAGAAATATTTACAAAATTTACGATATTTTCGGTAGGTGATGTCGAAAGATGACAAAATGTTCCGCATTTGCTATGAGAATTTCATCATCTTTCGACGTCATTTACAGAAAATATCACATTTTCTGTAAATATACTTCATGAAAAATCGCAACTCTACTTATCTCCTATTTCTTTTTGTGGAACTTGCTTTTCAAAATGAAATATCCCGTATGGTATACGGGAGGCTTTGAAGAGTTACGTGTCCGCAACTAGCCACCTTGGAGCATTTAGCAGTAATACGAGAGAATTATTCGTCACTTGGAGATGGAGTGGGTGATAAGAGCCATGCACTGTTCTTGGATGGGGGCAGCCAGTGTGCGGATTGAATCACTTATCAAGTTGACGATCTTACTGTCTGTTTCACGAAAGCTGCCCAAATTTTACGGCTATATAAACAATTCCAAAACAATATTTTTTCGGATAATATTAAATTAAAGAATATTTAAGAATGAGCCTTCTTTTTATTTCGTGAAATTCGGTCAAATATTTATTTTATTACGAAAAATTAATTTGTTTATGGGAATATAACATGGGGGAAAAGGAGCTGTGGGAGGAGTCAAAAAACGAAAAAAAATGGAAATTGACTCCGAAACCTGGCTAGATATCTTGGAAATGATGTAACTAAGGAAACAAAAGTTAAATTTTGAAAATCGGTCCAGTATTTCTGAAATTCGAAAAAAATTCCCCATGTTAAATCCCCATCTGTGAAGATGTCTATCGGGATTTAACATGAGAAAATTGTTTTTCGCAATAAAATCAATATTTGACAAAATTTCACGAAACAAAAAGAAGGCTAGTTCTTAAATTTTGCTTAAATTTAATATTATCACAACAAATATTGTTTTTGCATTGTTTATACAGTCGAACCTCTCCGAACGGCCACCTCTCTACAACAACACCCTGTCTATAACAGCCGCTATTTTATATCCCAAATGGATGATTTCTCTGTAACTAACCCTTAGACTGCTGAACACAAAAAGTGTTGTCTGCTGTTGCTTCTACCTTCTTTCTCACTAAAAACATGTTTTGACAGCATTTTAGAATCATTTCCATTGGAAATGATTCTAAAATGTTGTCAAAGCATGTTTTGATGAGATTTATCGAAGAAAATAAATAAAATGCAGACGACAAAATTTAATTCAGCTTTAACCTCCCTAGAACGGCCACCTCTACAACAGCCAGTTTTGCGTCTTCCCATGAGTGGCTGTTGTAGAGAGGTTGCACTGTATAGCCGTAAAATTTGGGCAGGTTTCATGAAACAGACAGTAGGAACCATGACGGTCACTGCCACTGAATATCATTGTCAACTTCAAGCAGTATATTTTGTTGTGTAATGTTCCGACTTGCGTGGGTAAAAACTGTTTGTTTGGATGTTAAATAGGCCAGGCATGGGAAATTTCAGGACCTAAAAAATAATATATTTTTTTTTTTTTTTTTTTTATTTTTTTTTTTTTTTTTTTTATTTTTTTTTTTTTTATTATTTTTTTTTTTTTAAGTGGCGATTCTTTTATTTTCCCCAGCGGAATCCCTGTTATACATGTACTGACTTCTTGTTGCATATATTATTTTTAATTGAAATGGATTATGTTGCCAATTTTTCCTAATTATAGCATATTTGTTCTATTTAATATAGGAATGAGAAGGCTTCGTCCAGTATTCCCGCGACTTTTCCAAGTTTATATCCCCGATAAATTCCACAAAAAGGCCATTCATTCCTTATAATTCCAGCATTTGAAATAAATTCATCAAGAAAATGTGTTTATTTTCCGTTTTCTTAAGAATTATTTTAACTTCGCCTGACGGGTTACGGAAAGTAGTTCGGCATTGGAGTTTACTGGGATATAAATTTCGGACAGAGACTTGCTAAGGACCAATCAAATGTTAGGGAATTGTGTAAATATTTTTTTGGCTGGAATTATTGCGAAATATACCTCAGAATGAAGCACAGAGCATCTATAATTGAAAAATAATTCTGGGGTGGGGGGGGGGCATGCCCCCAGACCCCCCTAGCAAATCGCAGTGCAATCCGCTGCTGAAATAAATTTTCAGGATTGGGGATAGTGTTCCACTCCCATGCCTGATAGGCCTAATTGATTTCTTTTGCGTTCATACCAGGTCACACAAGCCATCGCCCATAAATATTTGGCTGAAATATATCGCATGTTCGTAACTTGCCGCATTTGCAATGTTTATGCTGACTGGTTACCAGCCGAACACCTGCTTACCTTGTAAGCGAAGCTGGGAAAGGGTACCAGCTGGCGACTTGCCTTCCGCGGTTATCGGCCAATCATATGTAGTGTAACAACGACTGTTCGTTTAGCGATGACATCATCGGAGAAACCCACGGTGATTGAAAACATGGCTTCCCGAGAAATGATAGAAATGTCTGTGCGATTAAATTGTCTGTCGTGACGCACAGGACGGGTATAAATGTAGGTTTGATCAAATGTTCGATTGGAAACAATGTTTTCTCAATGCGAAAATGTTTCTTTACGGGCCGGGAACGACGTAAAAGTGTATTTTCAACCCGATGTTTACTCGTTTATATAGCAATATCGACCTCGAAAATGTGTCCGTTCTTTCCCGACCTAGCAATGATGATACTTTTTTACAACAAAACAATCGATAGCTCGAAAACGCGTTGACATAGCGCAATGGGGAATATATCGTTGCGGAATACTAACATTGTCCCAACTTCTGCAATAGGCGACAATGATATAACTCGGTTGACGATTCGTGAGAGTCCGTTGTCTCGAGCCCGTATGGGCTCGGCCTATTAAAAAGTTAGACCCCTTTCCCATAAGATTAGATGGATGGGGTAAAAAAAAATATTTTTTTTTCTTCATTTATTTATGCTTTTAGGCATATTTAATGTATTTATAGACCTCGCTTTTAGGCATATTTAATGTATTTATAGACCTCGGTCCGTTACTTCACCCTGTGCCCTTACACTGCTATCTTAATTGTTTGTCGTCTGCTGTTTATTTTCTATTTTCCATTTTTAGCTCGCCTGCACGAAGTGCAGAAGAGCTTATGGCATACCCTGGCGTCGTCGGCGTCCACAAATTTAACGTTAGGGTAAATGTCTTATAACTTCTGTTTCCTTTCATGGAACACCTTGTTATTTCATACATGCATTCCTCAGATGACCCTCTCTCATGTTGTAGCAAATCCATGACCCACCACCCAACCCTTATCTCAAGGTCAAGGTCACAAACTTAGCATGTTCATAAACTTAACGTTTGGGTAAATGTTGTGTAACTTCCGTTTCTTTACAGGGAACGCTTTGATATTTCATACATGCATTCATCTGATGATCCTCTATTGTGCTACAGCAAATCCATGACCCACCACCCATCCCTTACCCCAAGGTCAAGGTCACAAACTTCATAAACTTAATGTTGGGGTAAATGTCTTTTAACATCTGTTTCCTTTCATGGAACGCGTTGATATTTATGCCCCCACCCTGCCCCCGCTAAGCCCAGGATCAAGGTCACAGACTTGGTGCATTTCAAACCTTAACGCTCGGGTAAATGACTTATAATTTCTGTTTCCTTGCTCGGATCTGCTTCACATTTCACACATTCACACACGCATTGCTCCAATGGTCCTCTGCCACATTTCACACACGCATTGCTCCAATGGTCCTCTGCCACCCTGTGACAAATCCACATTTGTCCCGCCCCCGCTAAGCCCAGGGTCAAGGTCACAGACTTGGTGCGTTCGAAACCTTAACGCCCGGGTAAATGGCTTCTAATTACTGTTTCCTTGCTCGGATCTGCTTCACATTTCACACATGCATTGCTCCAATGGTCCTCTGGCACCCTGTGATAAATCCACATTTGTCCCGCCCCCACTAAGCCCAGGGTCAAGATCATAGACTTGGTGCGTTCGAAACCTTAACGCTGGGTAAATGGCTTATAATTTCTGTTTCCTTGCTCGGATCTGCTTCACATTTCACACACACATTGCTCCAATGGTCCTCTAGCGCCCTGTGATAAATCCACATTCGTCCCGCCCCCGCTAACCTCAGGGTCAAGGTCACAGTCTTTGTGCATTTCAAACCTTAACGCTCGGGGTAAATGACTTACAATTTCTGTTTCCTTGCTCGGATCTGCTTCACATTTCACACACACATTGATCCAATGCTCCTCTACCTCCCTGTGACAAATCCATTTGTCCCGCCCCCGCTTAGCCCAGGGTCAAGTTCACAGACTTGGTGCATTTCAAACCTTAACACTCGGGGTATATGACTTATTATGCCCCCGCCACCGAATGGTGAGGGGGGCATATAGTGTTACCGGCGTCCGTACGTAACCTTAACGCTCGGGTAAATGGCTTATAACGTCAAATACTTGGTCTCTTTCAAAACTTAACATCAGAGAAATATGTTATAACTTCTATTTCCTTCATCTAAAATGCTTAATATTTCATACGTGCATTCCTGTAAGGCTCTACTACCATGCTGTGCCAAAACCACGACCGTCCAACCCCCCACTGATCCCAATGTCAAGGTCAAATACTTAGTCTCTTTAGAAAACTTAACATCAGAGAAATAAATTAAGACTTCTATTGCCTTCATTGAAAATTCTTATTATTTCACTTGTGCATTCCTCTAAGGTTGTACTATCATGTTGTGACAAATCTTCACCCGTCCAACCCCCGCTGATCTGAAGGTCAAGGTTACATATATATATATACTTAGTCTTTTTACAAAACTTAACATCAGAGAAACTTCTATTTCTTTCATTGAAAATTCTTAATATTTCATGCATGCATTCCTCTAAGGCTCTACTATCATGCTGTGACAAATTCCCGCTGATCTCGAGGTCAAGGTCACATACTTAGTCTCTATACAAAACTTAACATCAGAGTCTCTATACAAAACTTAACATCAGAGACATCGGTTATAACTTATATTTCCTTGCTCGGATCTGCTTGACATTTCACACACACATTGCTCCAATGGTCCTCTACCGCCCTGTGACAAATCCCGCCCCCGCCCCTTCGAAACCTTAATGCTCGGGTAAATGGCTTGTAATTTCTGTTTCCTTGCTTGGATATGCTTCACATTTCACACACGCATTGCTCCAATGCTCCTCTAACCGCCCTGTGACAAATCCACATTCGTTCCGCCCCCGCTAAGCCCAGGGTCAAGCTCACAGACTTGGTGCGTTCCAAACCTTAACGCTCACGTAAATGGCATTTGTGTGCCAACAGGCCACATTTCTAGTTCATACATGCATTCATCTGATGATATCCTATCGTGCTATAGCAAATCCATGACCCACCGCCCACCCCTTACCCCAAGGTAAAGGTCACAAACTTAGCACATTCATAAACTTAACGTTGGGGTAAATGTCTTATAATATGTGTTTCCTTTCATGGGATGCCTTGATATTTCATACATGCATTCCTCAAATGACCCTCTATCATGCTGTATCAAATCCACAACCCACCACCCAACCCTTACCCCAAGGTCAAGGTCACAAACTTAGCATGTTAATAAACTTTACGTTTGGGTAAATGTTGTGTAACTTTTGTTTCTTTACAGGGAACTCTTTGATATTGCATGCATGCATTCATCTGATGATACTCTATCGTGCTATAGCAAATCCATGACCCACCCTCACCCCTTTCCCCACGGTCAAGGTCACACACTTAGCACATTCGTAAACTTAACGTTGGGGTAAATGTCTTTTAACATCTGTTTCCTTACATAGAACGCCTTGATATTTCATACATGCATTCATCTGATGATATCCTATCGTGCTATAGCAAATCCATGAACACCACCCAAACCCCCCCCCCCCCACGCCCTTTCCCCAAGGTCACAAGCTTAGCACATTCAACTTTCAGCTTTCACATTCAACTTAATGTTGGGGTAAATGTCTGATAACATCTGTTTCCTTTCATGGAACGCCTTAATATTTCATACATGCATTCATCTGATGATATCCTATCATGCTTATAGCAAATCCATGAACACCACCCAAACCCCCCCCCCCCCCCACCCCCTTGTCAAGGTCACAAACTTTGCATGTTCATAAACTTAACGTTGTGGTAAATGTTGTGTAATTTCTGTTTATTTACAGGGAACGCCTTGATATTTCATACATGCATTCATCTGATGATACTCTATCATGCTATAGCAAATCCACGACCCACCTTCCACCACTGACCCCAATGTCAAGATCCACCGCACACCCCTTAACCCCAGGTCAAGTTATATAATATTCATGTTTTTTATACAACTGTGCCAAGTTTGAGCGAAGGCTGCCAACAGGCGAGCTTCGTTGTCTTCTGACAACTCTTGTTATCATCAAAAACATGCTTTGACAGCACTTTATAATAATTGACAGCATGCTTTGACATCACTTTCTGAAGTGCTGTCAAACCAGGTTTTTATTGAGAAATAAAGCAAGATATGAAAGCAACAGCAGACAACAATTGTTGTGTGTAGCGGCCTAGGGGTTAAAAAATGTCTTCCCATCATCAGACTGGTTTCAACAAAAATTTGTAAGATTAATGAATGTATAAAGGTCTCAGATTTACTTGCATATATATAATAACCAGGTGAGCGATATAGGGCCACAATGGCCCTCTTGTTTTTGTATACCGCAGTTGTCTACTATGGCTTAGTCTCGGCGAATCAAACATCTTTATTCCGAACATGAGAACAGAGTATGTGCTCCGTATGTTTCACGAATTGCCCACTTTGTAGCGGCGTCTGTGAGTGATGTCAAAACGTCTGTAGACACGAATGACTCGGTCGGGGGAGGGGATGTGGAGGTGAACTCTAGCGAGGACAAGAACGCCATTTTGAAGGAACTGAAGGTTGGTTGCTCACTTTTATCAGGTACAGAAGCGTCTTGAGTTGTTACTTGTGTTTCCCCGTTTTGTCTTCAATGCGCATGCTCAGTGATACAAAAATGGTGAAACGTTTCTGATGACATTTCTACATTTCCGCAACAGACATGTTTCTACATTTCCGCGACACATATTTCTGCATTTCCGCGACAGACATATTTCTATATTTCCGCGACAGATATATTTCCATGACACTCATTTCTACATTTCCGCGGTAGACATATTTCTATATTTCCGTGACAAATATATTTATATATTTCCGTGACACACATATTTCTACATTTCCACGACAGACGTACTTATATATTCTCACGGCAGGAGCTGATTTTAAACACGGATGTGTCAGATGACTCGGACTACGCCGACCTGTCTATCTGGGACTTTGCTGGGCAGTCTGTGTTCTACACGACCCACCAAACGTTCCTTTCATCGCGAGCCGTCTATCTTCTCGTCACTGACATCAGTAAACCTGTTGGCGACATTGTTGGAGATGACGATTGTCACTTTGACAGTAAAGGGACGGAGTCGTATAAAATATCTGGTATGTCAGTCTGAACACAGCATTCGGCATCTTTCGGCTTTCGTCTATACTGCTATATTTCTATATGGGACGTGCTATGTGAGAGCTCCAGATAATTTTTATACGACCGTTTTTAAAAAATGGTACGTATTATGTTTTACTGCACGGCGGGCGGACAGGTGGGCGTTCTGCTGAAGAAAAAGCGCATAGTTTGTGTACACAACTCCTCCGAAACCGTTCAGTCATTCGATCTGAAACTATACACACGTCTTCTACACATATTGAAGATGTGCACCTTGGTGTTTTTATGCCGAAAAAAATATCACCTTTTTAACTTAGCCATTTTTTCTACATTTTTCTATACAGTTCTATATATGGTACAGAGTTTGTGTACACAACTCCTCCGAAACCGTTCCGTCGATCGATCTGAAACTATGCACACGTCTTCTACACATATTGAAGATGTGCACCTTCATGTTTTTATGCTGGAAAAATATTTTTTAACTTAGCCATTTTTTCTACATTTTTATATACAATTCTATATACATTTTTATGCCGAAAAAATATTTTTTAACAAAAATATCACATTTTTAACTTTGCCATTTTTTCTACATTTTTCTATACAATTTTATATACGGTACAGAGTTTGTGTACACAACTCCTCCGAAACTGTTCTGTCGATCGTTCTGAAACTATACACACGTCTTCTACACATATTGAAGATGTGCACCTTGGTGTTTTTATGCCGAAAACATATTTTTTAACAAAAATATCACCTTTATAACTTAGCCATTTTTTCTACATTATTGTATCCAATTCCCTATCATTTCTACTTTACACTCTACTTTTCTATCTCTGCCTAAATTAGTATACATTTTTAGCACAACGAGATGAAGAAATAATGCTATAGACTTTCAAATTCTCATTAATGTTTCTTGCCTTGGTGACAGCTTCACATTTCTGCATCTTCACTGTCTGGCCCATATTTCACAGGCGTATTTTGTAACTTGCGGCACTCTTGTTTTATCTAAAGTGTATTATTCCCACATATTTCAAATTCAATGCGTATTTTACTTTTACACATGTATTATTGATGTCCTTCCTTATTAAATAGGGAACAAGTGGTACAAATTTATTTTTTTTGAAAATAATCACTTATTTGAGCTTTTTGTAGCTGAACTAAGTAAATTTTTAACTTAATTACCGTATTATCACAACTCAATTTGAAAATCAATGCGTATTTTCACATTGCTGTGCGTATTTTGTAATCCCATTTTAAATAATCAATGCGTATTCAGCTCAAATAAGTGCGTAAAATACGCCAATATGCACCTTATCTGGAGCTCTGCTATGTGATTTTGTAATTAAGAAAATGAGCAATTGCTCTGCGTTTTTTGTACTCCCATTTTTGCGTAAAACACACCAATACGCACCTTATCTGGAGCTCTGCTATGTGATTTTGTACCTAAGAAAATTAGCAATTTTTCATGAAATTTATTAACAGAAACTGTGATATTTTCTGTAAATGACGTCGAAAGATGACAAAATTTTACGCACATTAAAAAATTGGGAATAAAGGAGAACAAATTCAACCATAGTTGAAAATCAATTGTTTGACCTGCAAATTTTATACTTTAGTAGATCATTTTTGCGCCATTCTTTGAATATCACCGAGTAGTTTTAAGTTATTATTATTGCCATTGTTGAAAATAATTGCATATTCAGGTAAAGTAAATGCGTAAAATACATCAATATGTTCCTTATCTCGTGCTCTGGGCACTTTGCCACAGCCTGTTGTCTGTTTTCTGTCGACAAACTTTTGGCCATTAAACACATTAAATGTAATAAAAAAATATTTAAATGCAAGTACATTTTCATCAATAACAAAACGTTTCCCTTCCCAAATACGGATGGACTTGGGGCTTCCAGTAGCCAGTTTATGCCAGGTGTCTTTTGGCTCCTCTGTCTGCATTTGTTGAGTCATTTGGTCAAATTTAGTCAACAAACTTTCCACAATTTCAAATGATAAAAAAAAATAGCTTACTAATAATCTCGGCATGATTATCAAATAAAATTGTCGAACCTAAGAGCAAATGCAATTGTTGCAAGTTTGTGACTGAGAGTCGAACTGATTCCTTACAAATTGAGTTTAGGAGTCAATTCTTAAAATTCTGAGTAATTGATTCCTTTTTGGGAGTCATCGGGAACTCTACAGTAGCCGATTGCACCAAAATTGCTAAGCATACTTATCTAGCTAAGTATGCTTTGAGGGAATAATCATTTATTTTTACCGAAATGCATTATTTCATATACATGTAGAACTAACGGCTACAAATATTTGATGATTAAAAGTATGCAGAATTATTATACTGAATTTATTACATTATCACAGCCAAAATGGGTGTGATAATGTAATAAATTCAGTATTTTGGCTGTGATAATGTAATAAATTCAGTATAATAATCATTAATAAATTTATCAAAATTTCTCCCTCAAAGTGTACTTAGCCAGATAAGTATACTTTGCAATTTTTGTGAAATCTGCTACCGGGGCTGTGGCTCAGGGTTCGAATACAGGACTTCAATACTGAAGGTTGTGAGTTTAAAACCTACCCTATTGCATCAAAAGAACTTTGATAGTATTTCCATCTCACTGGTCTGTCGGATGAGACTTTAAACTGTGGTCCCGATTTAATGTGTATAATAGCCAAAAGTTTGTCTGCAGAAAATGGGGCATTGAACTTCAGTACCAAATGTTGTGAGTTCCAATTACTGTCTGTTCCGCATTTTGCTGCCGACAAACTTTTGGCTATTAAACGTAATAAATCTAAATAAATTTATAAATCTTTTTCATCAACAAAAAAGTAACCCTCTCCAAAAAAAATGTTTTGATGAATTTCCATCAAATATTGGATTTATTACGATAAAAATGATTTCCTATGGGAATTTAACATGGAGGCTAAAAATAGATTGTTTTTTATTTGTGGACCGATTTTGAAAACCTAACTTTTTTTCTTAGTTGCATCATTTCCAAGCTATCTCGCCAGGTTTCGGAGTAAATTTCCATTATTTTTTTTTTACTCCTCCCCCAGCTCCTCCTTTTCCCCCATGTTAAATTCCCATAGGAAAATCAGTCGCAATCAAATCAATATTTGATTTTTGTTATTGATGAAAAAGTACTTACATTTAAATTTAATGTGTTTATAGGTACATGCCCACTCAGTAGGCACAAACTGTTCTTGTATCAAGAGACATCATCTGAGAAATATTCTGGCAAAATAAACATTCAATCACCATTACCTCACGTATTGATTATACATTTTATATCAGATGTAACTTTCCATACTGATATAAGCGATGATAACCGTGTTTCCTTAAAATGTTAACGGACAGTACCATTTATATTCGGTATTTATTTCTTGATGTGCAATTATCATACTTTATAATCTGTTGAAAATATTATTTTTTCAGGTGACGCATTCAATTAGTATAAATAGTATAAATACCATGCCTCATTTGCATATGAAAATAGCCTGATACCAACGCGTGTCAGTAAAATAAATATTACTAAATGATTATATCTGTGTAGCGTAATATTTAGAACTGGTGGAATAGTGACACAAGTGTACACATTTTGTGCCTACTGAGTCGGAATGTACCTTTAATAGACAAATATTTGTGCTACCCATCCTCCCCACCTGCTCCACACCCCCCCCCCCCCCTCCCGCCCACCCCCCCCCCCCCCCCCCCCCCCCCTCTCCCCGCCTCTCATGTTTTGTCAAAATCTTTTTCTAATAAACATAACAATTTGTCAGCAAAACGTGGAACAGACAGTTAATTCTATTAATCAGGCAACATTTTATGCTAGCGTATGGTCAAATGTAAAATAGTTTTTGTTGAAAACAACGCAGACTTGTTTACGTTGTGTCATTACATTGACGTCATGTGACACAGTTCAACAAATGAATCGTTAGTTTTCAATTTGTTGTAACACGGGTATTCGTATCAGGTCAATGCCTTATACAACATTCAGTTATCAGTCAGTATGTATCAGGCCACTACATAGCTTATTTTGTGAATATCCGGTTGAATTCCATCCATCGTTGCCTGACCAAATTCAATTTTCAGGTTTTGTGAATTGCTGGTTGACATCCATCCATCGTTACCTGACCGAATTCAATTTTCAGGTTTTGTGAATATCTGGTTGAATTCCATTCATCGTTACCTGACCGAATTCAATTTTTAGGTTTTGTAAATTTCTGTTGAATTCCATTAGAACCTTGACCGAATTCAATTTTTAGGTTTTGTAAATTTCTGTTGAATTCCATCCATTGTTAACTGACCGAGTTCAATTTTTAGGTTTTGTGAATTTCTGGATGTATTCCATCCATGGTTACCTGACCGAATTCAATTTTCAGGTTTTGTGAATTTCTGGTTGAATTCCATCCATGGTTACCTGACCGAATTCATTTTTCCGGTTTTGTGAATTTCTCGTTGAATCCCATCCATCATTATCTGACCGAATTCAATTTTCAGGTTTTGTGAATTTCTGGTTGAATTCCATCCATGGTTACTGTCCATCAGACAAGAAGGGTGTACCACCAGTTATTCTCGTAGGCACACATGCGGATAAACTCAATAAGGTAAGTTACCATGTGGATAGACTCCACAAGGTAGGTTACCATATGGATAGACTCGACAAGGAAGGTTACCATGTGGATAGACTCCACAAGGTAGGTTACCATGTGGATAGGCTCGACAAGGTAAGTTACCATGCGAATAGACTCCATAATGTAGGTATGTTGACTTCCGGTGAAATGGAAATGGCGGCAGATTATTTTCTGAGGTAAAGAAAAAAAGATTAAACATGTAAGAAGGTTTGTTTAACTGAATGAACTGATATAAGTAAGTTATTAAACCATCATTTGACTACCACGTGTCATTATTTCAATGTTGGAGTGCCGATATTTCCGATTTATATGGATAAGAAGGATCTTCTCTTGCTGACGTACCCCACCCACCATCAGATGAATATACCGGTGAGTTCTCGATGACGAAGAGCAAGAGACGTAAACGTAGTGAACCATCGCCTGTAGCGACCACAGCTCCAAACATTCAATCTCAACCTAAACGCCACAAACCTGTTTTCCCATCTAATGTGAACATTGACGTCGATCCCGAAAATAATTGCCTAAATCCGGGCGTTGAAAGTTCATCCAACATGGCGGCGAAATATACAAAATAAAAAAAAAAAAAGATAAAAAAAAAAAAAAAACAAAAGAAGACGATTTAAAGAGATCGCCAATGACCTTCTATCAGAAATGATTCCAAAAATGACAACTGAAATAAAACTACAATTGGTCACTGAGCTGAGAACTGAATTTCGAGCGATCGTGGACATCGAGACCGCAAAACTACGTGACGAAATATCCACACTGAAAAACGAAAACACGTTTCTGAAAGACTCGTTCAAAACACTATCAGCAGACATGGATGAGCTTGAGCAATATGGCCGCCGAATGTGCCTCGACATCTCCGGCATTCCAGGCGATACAGGAACCCACACAGAAGACGTAGAGAAAAAAATACTTGAAATGCAACCTGGGGCTGAAACCTGATGACATCGACAAATGTCACCGAATGGGTAACCCAAAAGACATGTACAATCGACGAGTAATTGTAAAATTCAACAATTCGAAGGCTTGTGATCGGGTGTATGAAGCTCGTGGATCACTGGGAGATGGAATATTTGTCCAGGAAAACCTGACCAAATTGACATCGCCTGCATCCGTAATGGACAGCCACCACCCCTGACCTAGCCGTAAAAAGTGTAAAGTGCAACGTGTGTGCTCGGCTCAATACGACTTCACACAAATGTATAGCATGCGAATTAGACGCCGCTCAATGCATACCACTGAAACACCATAATAGTATATCCACATATAATTTCACACATCACAACAACACATGTGTGTTCACATTACCATAATACGTGTATTGTAGCATTCCATGTGAGCACTCATTTCAACACGAATTCACAAATATGTATAGCATGCGAAATGGAGGCCGCTCAACATGCTCAATGCAGAACACTGACATTTCTTTATATATGTATAGTTCTTCCTCATCTAGTTCCACACAGTACAACACCCGTGTCTCCACATATGTCTTAACACGTTTATTATAGCATATGCCTACACATTTACTTCTAAACACAACACAATATCTGGTAACACACACGTTCACGTGACATATTCAAGGTAGAATCAACACAGTGACTTGACCCAACAAATGGACCACACGCCAACACATACACAGTATGTGCAAATAATTATTAGTACACATACCCAGTGTAGTCAGTGCCTGTAAATATGTGTCATATACTTCCCTATCCGTGCTGTTAGTTTCATTATTTCACAATGAAATGTGTGGATGTGACTGGAAAGGTGGGGCTTATAGGTCTTGTGACCAGTGTATATCCAGATCAGCCTGTGCATCCGCCCAGTCTGGTCAGGATCTGTACTGTTGCGCCGTTCAATCAATGAAGCACCTGTCATGATGCTGTCAAACAATATAGATCGCAACATGCTACTGCAGTGTGACATGTGATCAGGGGCTACGCTGGTCATTGCATAGGTCCTGTGGACCCCAATTCTCCAGTCACGGCCACACACGGTCATACACCCTGGCAAAACCAATGTCACTCATACCATTTACATAGCAAACAGTGCAGAACCAGATCATAGTGCGTCAGGAACAGGCAGTTTATGACATTGCTGTATTTCTCGACATCAATCTATAAGCAATCCTATAATCGGCGTATGCCATGAACAGACTGTGCCTGCCGCACGAAGATCATGCCAAGAGAACTATGTGTTTAATCCCTAATATTTAACCATACGGAAAAGTAGACTCTGATAATAGATTGTTTTTACCACCTTCGTTGGAACTGTCCCAGAATACTCCAAAGTAGGATCAATCACGTGCTTTCGTTGTGTATTAACTCAGTGACATATGTCTGACTTAATAATAAACTCGGCACAGCCTCGTATTCACTGATATACACATATTGTGTTGCCACCTTTGCTGGAACTATCCCAGAATACTCCAATGTATAATAATCATTGCATAATATGTGCTTTCGTTGTGTATTAACTCAGTGACTTATGACTGACTTAATAAGAAACTCGGCACAGCCTCATATTCACTGATCTACACATATGTTGTTGCCACCTTTGCTGGAACTATCCCAGAATACTCCAATGTATAATAATCATTGCACAACATGTGTCCTCGCTTGTGTATTAACTCAGTGGCTTATGACTGACTTAATAAGAAACCCAGCACAGCCTCGTATTCACTGATCTACACATATTTTGTAGCTACCTTTGTTGGAACTGTCCCAGAATACTCCATTGTATAATAATCATTGCATAACATGTGCTTTCGTTGTGTATTAACACAATGAATTATGACTGATCTCATAAGAAACTCGGCACAGCCTCGTATTCACTGATCTACACATATTTTTACCCCTTTTTTTGTTATTGTTACTATCCCAAAATACCCCCATTGTATGTACAATAATCATTTCATAATATGTGCTTTCGCATTGCATGGTATTAACACAGTGACTTCTGACTGATATCATAAGAAACTCGGCACAGCCTCGTACTCACTGATCTACACGGAGGTTTACCACTGTTTTTGACACTATCCCAAAATACCCCCATTATATGTATAAAATCAGTGCAAAATGTGTTTTCGCAGTGTATCATCACAGTGACTCTTGACTGATATCATAGGAAGCTCGGCACAGCCTCGTTCCTTGTGAAATCAGAACACTTGATGGATGCGAAAACCAAAATGTATTACTTGTTTAATTATAAAAGTAAATATTAGAATCGGGCAATCCATGTTAGACCCAGATCAGACTGCACAGTCACAGATAGAACGTAGCTTCGTCTGCGTATGGAAAGCGAGATGAATCTCGTCACGCTTACTGAATTACATGCATATACATTGTAGAGAAATAACGATTTGATTTTGCTCATGTCGATACCGATCCATAAAAGTGTACGATCGACTATGGTGAACAGTAATATCACTTTCATGATAACTATTATGTTTCTCTAAATAATTACATTTTGTAGAATATGTACATACTGTGCTGGCTTATCTGTGTCACACCTGGATTGGTCTGTACAAATGCATGGAGCAGCATGATTGCATATGTCGCATATCAAACTTACCCAGTCACTTGCTTCCACAGACGACGAAATACGATTATAGTTATCCGGTACTTATTTATCGTTCTTGTATACAGTATTATATATACAATGACGGTCACAGATCCCACTTGTCGAGCTGTTTTGCGAACAACTGGTTAGACTACACAGGTAATGAGCAGCCAGCAGGTGACATATCCAGGTATACTAGCACACATCCATGCCGTCTGTCATCGACTGCCCACTAACACATTGCTCATATACATGTATACAAGTAAAAAATAACGGAAAAGTAAATCGGACACGTGCATATATACACGGACTGTTGATTTAGTCTGGCGAATCGGTATACACGGTCTGTTAGTCTGTTGAACGGTAAGGGAGATAATTCATTACCAGATAATAGTATTTCATCAGTTGCGTACCCTATACTTCACAAAAACCTTTTTGATCAGCACTGACTCCTACCGTGTTCAATTAATATACATATACACGCGTAGAAGCCAACCTGGAATTTCTATGATGTCAAAATACATACCACATACCAATACTTGCACTGTCAATAACCTGAAACTTGGTTAAATGCACAGGGTATAGCAACCTCGCAGGGCATATTAATTTGACACAACCCTAACTTGATACGTAAAACGGCTCGACAAAATCAGATGGTTTAACATAACTAGATAACAATTTAATAGTTCAATCAGTTTACTACCGAACTTGTACATGTACATGTATTTTTGTTTTTACATACATGCGCTTGTTTTAACAAGTACAGTATGTATAGTATCAACCCCAACATGCACTATGAACCCTTGCTACCATAACTTTGTTCTCCACCAATCAGCAGGCCTGCTTCCGTCATGCAGCGTAGTACATTGGCATACAGGGCCGTCACTACATGTTACACAAAATGACTTTGTCACGTGAACCGCTAAGGCGGATGAACCCTGTACGACAAGAGGCATCTCTAACATTATGTGACCCCTTTCGATGCATGGCTGTTTCATTATTGTTATTATCGGGAGATATTCATCCAAATCCAGGTCCCTTAAATGACTCGCTAAACACATTAGACTCATCATGCTCAGACCATTCCTCAAACTTACTAAATAGTGGGCTAAGTGTTATACATTTAAACATACAAAGCTTAAGACCCAAGCTCGACTTACTAGAAGTAGAATCACAATGCTATGATGTCCTAGTATTTACTGAAACGTGGCTATCACAAGACATATCTAACGATAACATACATATACCTAACTTTGGACGCCCTTTTAGATGTGATAGACAAGACAGATCAGGCAGTGGGGTTGCAATATACTTGAGAGAAAATATGCACGGATTAATCAGAAACGACTTATCCATTCCAGGTCTCGAAGCACTATGGGTCGAAACAAACTATAACAATCAAACTATTCTCATAGCTGGATTTTATCGCCCACCAAACTCTAACAATAATTACTGGTCCCTCTTGGAAGAGAGTTTTGACAGAGGGTATAACACATCAATTAACAATATCATCATCACTGGCGATTTTAATATAAATAAATACTCTCAATCAATCGGCATCTAAGATAGACAATCTTATAGCTTCGTACAACTTTACCCAACTCATATCCGAACCAACACATTTCACCGAACACTCACAAACTCTAATAGACCTCATCATCGTAAAGAATCCACGCACCGTTCTCACGAGTTTTGTTATGGATCCATTCGTCCCGGATCTTATAAGGTACCACTCGCCTATAGTAGTAGTTCTCATATTCCCTAAACCTAAGCCCACCTCATTCAAATGTCACATTTGGAAATATGATGAAGGTGACTTTGATAAATATAGACAGCAACTGCATAATACAAACTGGGAAAGCAAAATAACAATAAATGACATAGACACGTCTGTCAGCAACATTAGTTCTACTATAATAAACGCAGCAAAACAATATATACCTAATAAAATAGTAACCATTCGCCCTAACGATATACCATGGATGAAGAGCAATGTTAGAAAACTAATCAGACAACGAAGACGAATTCACAAAAAAGCGAAAAACCTCAACACTGAACAAGCTTGGCAAACTTTCAGAAACAAAGCACAGAGAAATGAAGTAACAAAACATATACGAAAAGCCAAACATGACTACAAACAATCCATAATAGATCAAATTAATGAAGACAATATTACAGCTAAAAACTGGTTTAAAATTACTAAATCCTTAATAACCAGTGATAATTTGAGTAATCAGATTCCAACACTAATTCAGAACGACACAACCGCGTCTGTAGATAAAGAAAAAGCAAGCTTGTTGAATGAACATTTTTGTAAACAATCAAACGTAGATGATAAAAACAAAAATCCACCGCATTTAGCAACACATACTAATAACTCACTACCAATTATAGTTATATCAAATCAGGAAGTAAAAGATGCAATTTTGCAAATGGACTCCTCAAAGGCATCTGGCCCCGACGCAATAAGCCCTCGACTGTTGAGAGAAGGTGTAAATCAACTTTCAACACCCCTAGCAAACTTTTTTAATATATTGATTTCTACTTGTCAATTCCCACTGGCATGGAAAATTGCCAATGTTACTCCGATATATAAGAAATCCAACCCGGCAGATCCCACGAACTACCGACCAATATCACTACATAGTTGTATTGGTAAAATCATGGAGCGATGTATCCACAAAGACTTATATAATTACTTAATTGACAACAACATATTAACCAAGTACCAATCGGGCTTCAGACGTGGTGATTCTACAACTAATCAACTTAATTACATATACAACGATATTTGCAAAGCTTTAGATGAAGGTAAAGAAATCCGGGTAGTTTTCTGCGACATTTCAAAGGCATTCGACCGAGTTTGGCATCGGGGATTACTAGCGAAACTCTCATCTATTGGTATTATCGGTACCAGGCCCATAGCCAGGGGGGTCGGAGCGGTCGGACGACCCCCCCGCCCAGCCTCGAGGTTCACTTTTTTAGCCTTGAGGTCCACTTTTTTAGACCCCCATAGATACTTCAGACCCCTTGAGCCTTCGAAACGACCCCCCCTTCAAACAGGTAGATACTTCAGACCCCTTGAGCCTTCGAAACGACCCCCCCCCCCTTCAAACAGGTCTGGCTACGGGCCTGGGTACCCTTCATAAATGGTTCTCTTCCTATCTTTCCAAACGACAGCAGCGTGTAGTAATACATAACACACGTTCTGAGTGGAAAAATATTAATGCTGGTGTACCACAAGGTTCAATCTTAGAGCCACTCTTATTTCTCATCTATATTAATGACATAGTTAATGAGATTAATTCAAACATACGATTATTCGCGGACGACACAAGTCTTTACTTTATAGTTGAGGAACCAATCACTGCTTCGCGTATTCTAAACGGCGACCTTGACAAAATACATAACTGGTCGACGATATGGCTTGTAGACTTTAACCCAAATAAAACAGAGGCTATATTGATATCCAGAAAACAAAATAGACGACTTCATCCTTCCCTGCTTATGAACAATACCGTAATAAAAGAAGTTGAAACTCATAAACACCTAGGTATCGTATTTTCCGATACTGGTAAATGGCAGCCTCACATTTCATCGGTCATTAGTCGCACCTGGCAACGCATTGGATTGCTTCGTTGTTTAAAATTTACATTAAATAGAAAGTCACTAGAAAAAGCATACTTCTCCATCATACACCCCTTGCTCGAATATAGCGATAGTACTTGGGATAATTGTTCAATAGAACTAAAAAATGAACTAGAATCCATACAAATTGAGGCCACATGAATTGTTACTGGTGCAACTAAACTATGCAGTATAGACAAACTTTACACAGAAACCCAATGGGAAAGCATCGAACAGCGAAGAAGAAAACACACTTTTATTCTACAAAATGAAACACAACTTATCTGAGTAATTTAATCCCCGAACAAACACAAACTCGATACAGGTTAAGAAACGACGAAGACATTCCATTAATACACACACATACTAAACTGTATCAAGATTCATTTCTTCCATCTACCATAAAAGAATGGAATTCCCTATCCTCGAATGCAAGAAACAGCCCAACCCTTAACTCGTTTAAGAATGTACTGAATGTTAACTTGCGTAAACCACCAACCTATTACAACACAGCTACTAATCGACAAGGCCAAATTCTCCTGACTCGTATCCGGCTAGGGTGTAGCGCGCTGAACTACGACTTATTCCGGAAATCAATAGTTGATAGCGCTACATGCGCCTGTGGCGCAATCGAAAATGCTAATCACTACATTCTCTCATGTCCCCTTTATACAAATCAAAGACAAAGATATTTGTCATCTCTTCCTTGTCCACCGATCCTTAATAACTTAATTTACGGCAGCGAATTTTTAATGGACAATGAAAACAGCCTTGTATTCCAAAGGGTTCAACAATTCATTATTGCCTCTAAACGTTTCACTGCATGACGGGAGACTGCCCCTGCGACTGAACGGTTTGTAACGATTATCTTGTAAACTGCCAATAGCAGGACAAATGTTAGTCGTATATCGTTATAACAGTTCAATTGAATTCAATGCCTATGGTTCGGAGCGCATGCTTGGGATAACTCTTTTTCCTTCAAT
Source organism: Conchocele bisecta (assembly GCA_029237695.1). Classification (NCBI taxonomy): domain Eukaryota; kingdom Metazoa; phylum Mollusca; class Bivalvia; order Lucinida; family Thyasiridae; genus Conchocele; species Conchocele bisecta. Next base: position 4,498,357 of record CM055280.1, on the reverse strand, counting down.
TATCTAACATAAACTTACATATGTATAGATTATATGCATTCTTGCCACATTCCCATTTACTGATGCTTTACTCAAGGAGAAGAATTCACATAAGCTCTTCGAGCTTGTTTTCTAATCCTTATTCACTGTTACTTTATATGTATTTTGATGCATATATATACATGTATATTATTTGAAATAAATATTGTTTAAACTAAGGTAGGTTACCATATGGATAGACTCGGACAAGGTAAGTTACCATGCGGATAGACTCAATAAGGTAGGTTACCATGTGGATAGACTCGACAAGGCAAGTTATCATGTGAATAGACTCCACAAGGCAGGTTACCATGTGATTAGACTCGACAATGTAGGTTCCCATGTGGATAGACACAACCAGAACAGTTACCATCTGGATAGACTCAACCAGATCAATTACCATGTGGATAGACTTGTAGGTTGCCATGTTGATATACTTAACCAGAGCAGTTACCATGCATATAGACTCGCCAGGTAGGTTGTCCTGCGGATAGACTCCACAAGGTAGGTTACCATGTGGATTTACTCAACCAGGTAGATTACCATGTGGATAGAATTCACAAAGTAGGTTGCCATGCGGATAGACTCTATAAGGAAGGTTACCATGTGGATAGACCTCAACTACAAGGTAGGTTACCATGTGGATAGACTTAACCAGATCAGTTACCATGTGAATAGAATCAACAAGGTAGATTACTGATCACAAGTTATCAATATGCATAGCTTAAGTTCCACTCGTATGTTCTAAAAGGCCGGCACTAGTTTATATTCAATATCATTATACAGTAGTGTAATAAATGTGCAAATCAGACGGGTACAATAAAACACATTAGGTAACCAGTATATGCTTGGTATGATGATGTTCTCCTGTAATAAAGCACATCTAACATTTGTGTTGATGTAATATTATATTTATTAAAGCTCCTTGACTGATTTATAAAGAAACTCATAGCCTCTTATGACATCAGTAAACTCGTTAACAAATATCATAGTAAATCATCACGCAAGTAAAATCCTCTCTATATATATATAGCACTGTTTTTGAGACCTGATGAAATATGCCACTTCACGAGTGGGTGTAGGTTTATAACGCCCCTCAATTATATCTGTATTTTTGTCGTTGATTGTCTTTCCACGTGCTAAACTATACGTAAATAGAAATATACTGTAGACTACGTGTGGGAGATTCACTAGGTAAGCTTTTATTTAAAGTATTTCAACAATATTCTACATTATAGTTTAGACATTTCTGCCGCCCGTCTGTATATATATTTTTGAAGTGCTGTCAAACCATATTTTTGGTTATACATCTGTCCACGGCATTGACACGATTTGTGATTACATATGCGTCACTGGCACGGAGAAGGACCTTGCAGCATTTGTAAGCATTTGTAAGGTGAATATGTGTACCTTTATCATCATTCACCATCCAAATTAGCGTTTTATGTTCTACATGTAATCATTCCGCTGATCGCTGATCGCAAAACATCAACAACTGCTACATTGGTGACATGTAGTAAATATAGGAAATGGCATTGATCGAATGGCGGCATGCAATGGGCAAACAGCGAGGATACACATACTGATCCGGGCTATGCTAGCCATCGTAAGACCGCTTTTCTTAGCCGCTGTTCCTTATGTCAAGCTATCAATTCACACAATGTGTGCGGTTTGCCCAGGTTTGCATATAGATGCAAACTTTTCTTTTGTCTACAGAGGTGTTCAAGTTGCTTACCAACCTCTGACAAACAATAGAGTCGATGTGTAAGGTAGGTTACCATGTGGAGACTCAACAAGGTAGGAGATTACCATGCGGATAGACTCTACAAAGTAGGTTACCATGTGTATAGACTTCATAATCTACAAGCTAGGTTACCGTGTGGACAGACTTCACAAGGTAGGTTGCCTTGCGGATAGACTCAACCAGGTAGATTACCATGTGGATAGACTTAACCAGATCCGTTACCATGTCGATAGACTCAACCAGGTAAGTTTCCATGCGGATAGACTTAACAAGTTAGCAGATTACCATGTGGATAGACTGTACAAAGTAGGTTACCATGTGGATAGACTCGACTGGTAGATGTGTTAGATTTCATAATGGGTTTCATCCTTAATGGAACGGTTTGACACTTAGGTACATTTTTGGCTTTCTGGTACGCGAGAGTTGATTCCAGTTATGCCCATTATTGTATCCCCCGGACTTTGTCGGGGGATACTATGGGTTTGACAGCGGGCCGCGTCCGCGTCCTCGTCCGCCGCAGACACTTCTTGTCCGGAGCATAACTCGAACACCCTTTGGAATATTTTCATGAAACTTCACACATGCATAGACCACGACCCGAAGGTGTGTCGCGCACAAGAATGACAACTCTTGCGTAGCTAATTTTTTAGTTATCTCCATTTTTTGTTTTGCGCACTGATTTCGTGTCCGGAGCAAAACTCGACGGCCCTTTGGAATATTTTCATGAAACTTCACACATGCATAGACCACGACCCGAAGGTGTGTCATGCACAAGAATGACAACTCTTGCGTAGCTAATTTTTTAGTTATCTCCCTTTTTTGTTTCGCGCACTGATTTCGTGTCCGGAGCATAACTCGACGACCCTTTGGAATATTTTCATGAAACTTCACACATGCATAGACCACGACCCGAAGGTGTGTCGCGCACAAGAATGACAACTCTTGCGTAGCTAATTTTTTACTTATCTCCCTTTTTTGTTTTGCGCACTGATTGAGCATAACTCGACCACCCTTTGGAATATTTTCATGAAACTTCACACATGCTTAGACCACGACCCGGAGGTGTGTCGCGCACAAGAATAACAACTCTTGCGTAGCTAATTTTTTAGTTATCTCCCTTTTTTGTTTTGCACACTCTACAAACTGGACAATAATGCATTAAGACCCGTTTTCTCGTGTGCTCTGTACACCTTACCTGTAGAGAGAACAATAGCCTTCTCCGGTTGAACAATAGAGACTGGGAGAACCATTCACCTGTGCATGTGCTAGCATGTGCAAATGTCCAGTTTGACCACTATCTGACCACAGGTAATTTATACAGGTTTAAAACATAAATTACTATATTACATTTCCGTAAACTGTGTTGAAAATATTGTGGCATTATGTGGACCTGTTCAGATATATGTAGATAAATATAGGACTATTAAAAAAAAATTCTGGGCTCCAGTAACAAGCATAATTATTTTTAATTTTTAAACTTTTTTTTTCCATTTTTTTTTTTCAAATTCTTTTTCAATTTTTGTCTAGTAGCATAAGGTCGTAAGTGCTATATACAGACTATTATCATATAATAAAACAATTATTGACTAGTGAGCCATAGAATATAATCTGATATTCTATGGCTCACTAGTCAATAATTGTATAATATGTTCGGGCCAGTGAAAATTGCTTTCGGGGCCCAGGCTCGAGGTCAAGGCGGGACAAGGCGAGGCATTTGATTCCGCGGAATTCTTGTTTACTTATCTCCCTTTGTTGTTTCATGCTCTGATTTCGTATCCAGAGCATAACTCGAACACCCTTTGGAATATTTTTATGCCCCACCACGATAGTGGAGCAGGCATTTAGTGTTACCCTTGTCCGTCCATCCGTCCGCACACACGAATGGGTACTTGTTGTAAGCGTACGGGGATCTTATTTGGTAGGGTTAGGATAGTGTTGGGTACTCTTGTTGGGTATTTTTATAGAGTAAAAACCCAACAAGTATTCATTCGTAGGAACGTGCGTCCCGTCCTCCCGTCCTCCCGTCCTCCCGTCCTCCCGTCCGTCCGTCACAAAACTTTAACACTCGGGTAAATGTCTTAAAATTTCTTCATCCTTCGACCGTTCGGCTTCATATTTCATATACACATTGCTCTGATGGTTCACTACCGCCCTGTGCCAAATCCACGTATGTCCTGCCCCCGCCAAGCCCAGGGTCAACGTCACATACTTGGTGCTTCAAAAACTTTAACACTCGGGTAAATATCTTATAATTTCTGTTTTCTTTCACGGATCAGTTTCATATTTCATATATACATTGCTATAATGGTCCTCTACCGCCCTGTGCCAAATCCACGTTCGTCCTGCCCCCACCAAGCCCAGGGTCAAGGTCACATACTTGGTGCTTCAAAAACTTTAACGCTCCGGTTAATATCTTATAATTTCTGTTTTCTTTCACGGATCAGCTTCATATTTCATATACGCATTGCTCTAATGGTCCTCTACCACCCTGTGCCAAATCCACGTTCGTCCTGCCCCCGCCAAGCCCAGGGTCAAGGTTACATACTTGGTGCTTCAAAAACTTTAACGCTCAGGTAAATATCTTATAATTTCTGTTTTCTTTCACGGATCAGCTTCATATTTCATATACGCATTGCTCTAATGGTCCTCTACCGCCCTGTGCCAAATCCACGTTCGTCCTGCCCCCGCCAAGCCCAGGGTCAAGGTCACATACTTGGTGCTTCAACGCTCGGGTAAATATCTTATAATTTCTGTTTTCTTTCATGGATCAGCTTCATATTTCATATACGCATTGCTCTAATGGTCCTCTACTGCCCTGTGCCAAATCCACGTTCGTCCTGCCCCCGCCAAGCCCAGGGTCAAGGTCACATAATTGGTGCTTCAAAAACTTTAACGCTCAGGTAAATATCTTATAATTTTTCTTTCCATTCACGGATCAACTTCATATTTCATGTACGCGTTGCTCTAATGGTCCTCTACCGCCCTGTGCCAAATCCACGTTCGTCCTGCCCCCCGCCAAGCCCAGGGTCAAGGTCACATACTTAGTGCTTCAAAAACTTTAATGCTCAGGTAAAAGAAAATTTTGACATTTTCTTGTTTATTAAACTTCACACATGCATAGAAGACGACCCAAAGGTGTGTTGCACGTAAGAATGACAACTCTTGCGTCGTTAATTTCTTAGTTATCTCCATTTGTTGTTTCGTGCACTGATTTCGTGTCCGGAGCATAACTCGAACACCCTTTGGAATATTTTCATGAAACTTCACACATGCATAGACCACGACCCTAAAGGTGTGTCTCTCAAGAATGACAACTCTTGCATCACTAATTTTTTAGTTATCTCCCTTTGTTTTTCTGCGCACTGTTTTGTCTCCGGAGCATAACTCGAACACCTTTTTTTCAAACTACTTGTGTATCTGGGGAGGGGGATACACATGCGCTTGTCGACAAGCGTCCATTTCTAGTTAAAGTAATAAGATTAGTACTAACCATATTACTTATGAGGAGTGGGGCTAAGTGACTGGTGTGGTGAGAACCTTGCACCAGGTCAGGTTATTCTAATTTCAGGACTGGCTGAATATTATTTTTTTTCTGTAAATATTCAGTTCTGATTTTGGAATTCCCCGTCCCCCGCCCCCCCCCCCCCCCCCCCCGCCCCCCCCCATTACAGCAGAAGAAATACGGTATTTGAGCCCATAAACTCGGCCTAAAATGACCTTAGCTGTTGACAGGCCGTTACACACCATTAAATCAAATTGGGTCATATCTTCTTTTATTGCATGAAATAAAAGTTCACAGTGTAATAACACTATGATTTTTAATACACTAGTGTAATAAATATGTAAATGAAGCCAGTACAAAACATGCGCTAGGTGGTTATTGCAGCTTCAACGTATTGTGATGTGCTTATGCAATAAATTTCATCTAACATTTGTGTTTATTTAATATGATGTTTATTAAACCTGTTGACTAATTTCATAAGAAATGAGGCATAGCCTCGTTTCTGATAACATCAGTACACTTGTTTGATAACTACCATATTAAATCATCACTCATGTAAGATACTCTATTTATTAAACTTGTTGACTAATCTCATAAGAAACCCGGCATAGCCTCGTTTCTTATAAAATCAGTAAACTCGTTTAATAAATACCATATTAAATTGTCACTCATGTAAGATACTCTTTTTATATCCAGTCCACGAAAGAGCAACAAGAATACAAGTATTTTCAAGCTGTCCGAGACAGCTTCAATGTGAAAGTGTCGGCTATGCATGTTGTCGACACAGAATTCGGCATCGACAATACAATCATCGACCCAAATCTCGATGCGCTGAAAAAGAAGATTTATGAGGTCGGAAGCCAGCAGGAGAACTGGGGCGAGAAGATCCCCATGAATTGGCTGACTCTGGAACGTGCTCTAGGCGAGCTACGCAACCAGGGGCTTAAAGTAGGTCACTCCGTTAAAGTAGGTCACTCACATTAAAGTAGGTCACATACATTAAAGTTACAAAGTAGGTCACTGACATTACAGTAGGTCACTCCTTTAAAGTAGGTCACTCCATTAAAGTTAATGTTAATGTTGGACACTCCGTTAAAGTAGGTCACTGACATTACAGTAGGTCACTCCATTAAAGTAGATCACAGACATCAAAGTAGGTCTCTCTTTTAAAGTAGGTCACTCCATTAAAGTAGGCCACTCACAATTAAGTAGGTCACTGACATTACAGTAGGTCACTCGCATTAAGATCCATAGAGCATGTTTTTACTGTAATGGAAGACAAAATAGCAGACAACAGTAGTTTTTGTGTCCAGCATTCTAAGGGTTAGGATCCATACAGGTGAATTATGGGATTCCACCCCGCTAACCCGGTCTAAAATGACCTTGGCTATTGACAGGCCATTCATTAAACACCATTGAATAAATATACAGTCTACACTCGTTACTTAAAACTCTCTTAGCCCTCACTAAGCTGTTTTTCATTTTTGCCTTAATTCTTAACAAAAAAAATGTTTTAACAGCACATGAGAATCGTCTCCAGTGCCGAAACAGGTTTTTATTGAGAAATATTGAAAATAAAACATTTCTAGCAGACGACAAAATTTAATTCAGCATAGCAAGTCAAACTACTGAATACTCGAGGTCAACCACTTGGTCACAATTACGTGTTTTCCCCATATAGTCACTCTTGTTAACTCAAATTTTCGCTAACTCAAAGTATTTTCCTCAGTCAATTGGACTATGAGTTAACGAGTGTAGACTGTACAAGACTCAACTGTATAACATTTTGCATCCATACATTTGTTGCATAAATGGGCTTTGACAGTGTATTAAAGGTACATGCCCACTCAGTAGGCACAAAATATTCTTTATATTAGAGACATCATTCGAGACATTTTCTGGCAAAATAAACATTAATTCACCATTAGCTCACTTATTGATTGGCATTATTATACATTTTATATTAAATTAAATTTCTACACTGATATCAGGGGCGATAACCGCTTTATAATCTGTCAAAAATATTTTGTTTTCAGGGGACGCATTTAATTAGTATAAATAATTAAAAAATATCATGCCTCTTTGCCTCTTTTGCATATGAAAATAGCCTGATGCCACCGCGAGTCACTATGAGTAAAATAAATATTACTAAATGATTATACATGTATCTGTATATCGGGCACTCGTAATGTTTAGAACTGATGAAATAGTGACACAATAATACACTTATTTAATTCCTATAAAGAACATTTTGTGCCTACTGAGTGGGCATGTACATTTAACACGGTGTTATAAAAATCATATTATATTAGTTTCTTACAGCTTGACCAGTACAGCTTCAATATATAATGATGTGCTTATGAATAGAATCTAACATTTGTGATGATTTAATATGGTATTTATTAAACTCTATGCCTCGTTTCTTATGAAATCAGTAAACTTGTTTAATAAATATATTAAATGATCACTCATGCAATATTCTCTATATAACAACAGGTAACTGTATCGGGGTCGTTTTGACCAATTTGGGCCGTGAAATCACCATCGGGTGGGTGGCAGGTGGGAGCATGTGATGGGTATTTTAACGATTGGATTCATCCTTACCGGAATCCCGACCAGAGACCTGGTTTGACCCTCCTGTACGTCTTTGGCTTTCTTGTTTGTGAGAATTGAATCTGGTTATACCCTTTATATGAGTAATACGATTATTTGTAATCCTATTACCTTTAGGGGAAGGTGCCAAGTGACTTTGGTATGGACCTGGCACCAGGTCAGGTTATTCCAATTTCAAGGCTGAATTTTAATTTGTTTTATGTAAATATTTTGGTATTTTGGTATGTAGCAGATTGAATACGGGATCGAACCCGTTGGCCCAGCCTTAAATGACCTTAGCTGTTGATAGGCCGTTAAGCACCAATAAATAAACAAATTATTGTATAAGAAGAAACATTTGAGGAAAAAAATCCTGTTTTCTTTATTTCATCTCAAAAGTATTTGTTGTTACGACGAGACGGTTCAAACGAGTCGTAACAACATATACATTTATGGAGAAATAATAAGATTTTTTCAACAAAAATGATTGTATCCTTAGACACAGGTTATCACAATCTGCCTTTAACCCTTTCACCTCTAAGTAATTGGAATGGACTGTGATATGTTAATTTTTCTGACCAATCCAATTTTCAAACCATTTATAAGAAGGGGGTGTTTTCTTCTCTAAAAAATATGCGAAATGTTTGCCGTTAAACACCAACAATCAAACAAACAAACAAACAAACAAACAAACAAACAAACAAACAAACAAACAAACAAACAAACAAACAAACAAACAAACAAACAAACAAACAAACAAACAAACAAACAAACAAACACTCACTGTCACCCTATCCATTGTTTGCAGATTATCACACGTGAGAAACTGCAAGACGTAAACGACGCTATGCCGGTTCCAATCTCCTCCGCGGAATACCTGAATCTATTCCTCAGGTTTCAGCACGGATCGGCCAATATCCTCTACTTCGAGTGAGTTTGTTTGCTGTATCACTCATGCTGCACTTCGCACCGGTGTACAGTCTACACTCGATACCTCACAAACTACTGATTACTCAAAGTGAAATTATTTGCTAAAAATTGCTAATATCTTTATTGGAACTGTTTTCTTTGTAGAATTATTTGTGTGATCCGTCCGGAATGACCTGCACAACCATCTTGCACTCCGGTATGATTTTCCAACTAGGCTCGATAAAATTTGCAAAACAGTAATGGGTGGGTTATAAATAGGTTAACCGCATTGTAATTTTCTACTTCACCGCTCGTAACCAAATTTGGTATACATGTTTATCACGGCAAGACGAAGAAGTCTATTGATTTTGAAACTTTTTCGATACTTATCTCCCCTTGGCAGCCATTTTGGCGGGCGGCTGATAGAAAAACTGCATAGTTTGTGTACACAACTCCTCCGAAACTGTTCAGTCGATCTCACATATTGAAGATGTGCACCTTGGTGTTTTTATGCCTAAAAAAATATTTTTTAACAAAAGTATCGCCTTTTTAACGTAGCCATTTTTTCTACATTTTTCTGTACAATTATATATAAGGTACAGAGTTTGTGTACGCAACTCCTCCGAAACCTTTCAGTCGATCGATCTGAAACTATACACACGTCTTCTACACATATTGGAGATGTGCACCTTGGTGTTTTTATGCGGAAAAAATATTTTTTAACAAAAATATCGCCTTTTTAACTTAGCCATTTTTTCGACATTTTTCAATACAATTATATATACGGTACAGAGTTTGTGTACGCAACTCCTCCGAAACCTTTCAGTCGATCGATCTGAAACTATACACACTAGTGGTGCAATTATATACCGGTATATTGCGATATGTCATCCTGACGATATGTATCGCGGTACGGTTTTTGTGTATCGCGATATTTACACCATATTCTCGGTCGCCATCTTGTGTTAAAATAATTGTGTAAAATTATTAAAAATCATTCAAAACATAATTTTTAATATGACAGAAGTAAATATTTTTAATAAACACGCCACAATTAGATGACTAATACATGTAGCGAGTAATCTCGGACGTCCAACACATCTGGAAGTTTTACAGCAAATTCCTTGTGTAAAGTTTGTAAACACAATACTATACACTGATAATCAAAACATCTCCCGCTGGACGCAACAGGCGGAGCTTAAACATATGACCTGTCAATCTGTCACTGCTATGGCTAGTTTCCTTGTCTAGCCATAACTGTCGGCGGAGCGTAATTATTAGTCATCTGTCATTGAAATGCACGTGCCTCGGAGCCGGCATTTTTGATGATTGAAGTTCGCCGATTTTCGCATGCTATTTACTAAACACGAGCAGCGGCATTATTGAGGTCTTTCCATGGGTTTAGGGGAACACGGGTTTATAATGTATCGGGCCTCGACAAATCTTTAAATCCATTCTGGACGAGCAGAAAATTAGGCAGACCCTCATATTTTTGTATGTTTCCCACATCGTTGCATTAAATTTTCACTCGTCCAGATCGAAAATTCACTCGTCAATACGAGCGGACGAGTGGATTTGTCGAGGTGTATGTTATTTTCCTAACAACATTTGCCATCCTTATTTTCCGGGAACACCGGAACAGTGGTATAAGTTACCAATGGAATAATTGAAACGTGACATGTAATTTTGTATCCTCAAAATATGCGTATTATTTGTTCATACATGGTATAATATCCAGTGCTTAAAAATTCACTCTCCCCGCTTGCCATGGCGAGTCAATTTTCATGTTGGCGAGAGGATTTTCTTGTCACTGGTCCGATTTGGCGAGTGACTCATCGGGAAAGGCCATTCTGTATTTTCAGAAAACTAAGAATATTTGATTAATTTCCAGCTATTTCAAATTATTTTCTTTAATTCACTGGTTTTAAGCTGTTTATGACAGCTGTTGTGACCCAACATGTGTCCCCATTCGCGTTGACAGCATGACTTTGCATAAAAAAAACATATCCAGGTTTAACATTAGCCCAGCACAGATTTTATCTTCCTCTGGTGCTACACAGCAAACAAGGAGTTCAAAGTTATAAAAACTTGCACTAAAAACGAACTTTCTAGACCAAAATGTGAGTACTTGACAGTAGTCTTGTTCTGACTTAGGGGTGATAACTCTTGTTTACTAATGGACTTATTATAGTGGAACATTTATTTTGAAAATAACTTTATAATAAACGGATAAAGAAGGAATAATACTATATCATCTTAATAGTATGTACATTAGTACTCATTTAAAAGCTGTAGCAATATAATTGTTAACAAATTTAAATGATTTTGTGTTTATATTAATACTCCTTTTTAGGCACCATCTCGTTATTACATTCATACACGTGACTCCATTTTCTTGTCCAACATGAAAACGCCAGTAGCAAAATAATTTGAACAAATTGGTGTCCCAGTGAAGGAAAGTTTGTACTTTCATTGTTAAATATACAAGGGAGCCCTCACCCACCCCACATATTTTGCTGTTGAACATACATGTAACACCATTGGCAATTCATCAGTCATTATTATGTTCCCTTCTCATGCTTCATATTTTGAACAAGTATAATACCAATCTAAGGCACTGGTCATTATTTATCACCAATGGGGTTGGGGTGGGAATGTGGCTGGATAAATTTTGTTAACTCACCTTAGAAAGTATAAGCCCCCACTCCTTCCCACAGCCCCCCCCCCCCCCACCAATTAATAATGTTCAAACCCATAACGAGACAGTTCAAATGAGTGATATCATGTCTTTTTAATAAACATATATTGCATCTACTGATTGCTTGGGTTAATCATGCCCCTATGCGATAGCCAGGGGGACATATTGCCTTGCTCTTGAGGTTCCGTATGTCCGTCCGTCTGTGTACATTTACATCAACAAGTTTGTAAGAGTTTCTCCAGTTAGAGTCCAGTATTCCAGAGGGGCACATCCATGTTTTACAAACATTCCAAAAGTTTTTGAATTACAGTCGTGAAACTTTACAGGAATACTTGTCATCGTGTGAAGTTGCGCACCTGGGGTTTTAGATGCGGATTCATCCAGTATTCACGGAGTTATGGCCCTTGACTTAGTGAAAATTGGGGATTTTCAACTTGTGTCGCGAGTATCTCCAAATGTATTTCAATTAGAGTCGTGAAACTTTACAGGAATACTTGTCATCGTGTGAAGTTGCGCACCTGGGGTTTTAGATGTGGATTCATCCAGTATTCACGGAGTTATGGCCCTTGACTTAGTGAAAAGTGGGGATTTTCAACTTGTGTTGCGCGTATCTCCAAATGTATTTCAGTTAAGAGTCGTGAAACTTTACAGGAATACTGGTCATCATGTGAAGTTGCGCCCCTGGGTTTTTAGATGCGTATTCATCCTGTATTCACAGAGTTATGGCCCTTGACTTAGTGAAAAGTGGAGATATTCAACTTGTGTCGCGCGTATCTTCAAAAGTATGCAGAAAATACAAGGTAGCTACAAATATGCTGTTGCTGCCTTAAATTCTACTTTTCCAAGTCCTGATAACATGCAGTGGTGGTATTGGGGGAGACAGATGTTTTTGTCTGGAAAACAATCCTCTAGTTTATTAAAGGTATTAATACATGTACATGTACTTACATTTTCCTAAAATGTTGGGCAAGTAGCTTTTTTGTCCGGGCGAGTAGATTATAATTGTACTTGCCCGGCCGGGCAAGTGAGAAAAGTGAATATTTTTAAGCCCTGAATATCGCAATACGTATTGCAATATGGGTTTGTTGTATCGCAATATATCGCAACACGTATTTCAATATGGATTTGTTGTATCGCAATACGGGTTTGACCATATCGTTTCACCTCTAATACACACGTCTTCTAGACATATTGAAGATGTGCACCTTGGTGTTTTTATGCCGAAAAAATATTTTTTAACAAAAATATCGCCTTTTTAACGTAGCCATTTTTAGCTCGCCTGCACGAAGTTCAGAAGAGCTTATGACATACCCCGGCGGCGTCGGCGTCGGCATCCTCAAACTTAACGTTGGGTAAATTTCTTATAACTTCTGTTTCCTTTCATGGAACACCTTGTTATTATACCCCCCGCAACGAGTTGTGGGTGGGGGGTATACTGGAGTCAGGTTGTCCGTCCGTCCGTCCGTCCGTCCGTCCGTCCGTCCGTCCGTCCGTCCGTCCGTCCGTCCGTCCGTCCGTCCGTCCGTCGTCTGTCCGTCCGCCCTGACGGTACTATACTTATGTGGCTAGCCCCACAGGGTTATGGACTTAGTAAAGGTTAGGGTTGGTTACAATTAGCCACCTAAAAATTCCTTTTATGTGGCTAAAAATCCTTTCATGTGGCTAATATTTAACATGTGATAAGCCACATAAGTATAGTACCGTAAGAACGTCCGTCCGTCCGTCCGTCCGTAAACTTAACATCAGAGAAATATTGTTATAACTTCTATTTCCTTCATCTAAAATGCTTAATATTTCCCACATGCATTCCTGTAAGGCTCTACTACCATGCTGTGCCAAATCCACGACCGTCCAACCCCCGCTGATCCCATGGTCAAGGTCAAATACTTGGTCTCTTTAATTAACTTAACATCAGAGAAATATTGTTATAACTTCTATTTCCTTCATCTAAAATGCTTAATATTTCACACATGCATTCCTGTAAGGCTCTACTACCATGCTGTGCCAAATCCACAACCGTCCAACCCCCGCTGATCCCATGGTCAAGGTCAAATACTTGGTCTCTTTAATTAACTTAACATCAGAGAAATATTGTTATAACTTCTATTTCCTTCATCTAAAATGCTTAATATTTCACACATGCATTCCTGTAAGGCTCTACTACCATGCTGTGCCAAATTCACGACCGTCCAACCCCCGCTGATAAGTTATTCTTATGCAATACACAGAATCTTAACATTTGTGTGGATTTAGTATTGTATTTATTAAACTTTTGACTGATTTCAACGTAGAATCAGTAAACTTGTTTAATAAATATAAGGTTCGACCATGTCAAGCCGTGGGTAAACATTTCCGTGGCACGATGGAACTGTTTGAACCCCAAGGCTGTAGGCCACGGGTTCAAACAGTTCCCGAGTGCCACGGCATGGAATGGATTTTGATATGTTAATTGTGCAACCAATCCAATCATCAGAAAATGATTTTCAAACTGGTCCATTTATGAAAAGGGGGTGTTTTTGCTCTCAAAAATATGAAATACGAGCCGGCTCATTTGGATCTACAGTGTTTGCCAATACCACTATACAGGCATGTGGTGTTTAAAGGGTTAATACATATCAATGCTGAATTAAATCTGTTCATCTGCTGTTGAGTTTTGTCACGCCCGCTTGCGGACAGTGCGATATAGTCGACACATTGGCATACATACATGCGTTCTATATCCCTTGGTGGATTACTTAAATATTTCAACACTGCATACTTGTGGACAAATGCCGCACATACATGCTGCCCGGAATATCACCTTAACCTTTTGACCTTGACACATTAAGAAGTTTGCCAGAGTTTCTCAATTCTGTCATAACTTCTATATCCCTTTTAGATTACCTCAATATTTCAATACGTCATACTTGTGGAAAAATGCCAGACAGTCATGCTGCCCTTAATATGACCTTGACCTTTTGACCTTCACAACTTTGAACTTTTCACACATTAAGAAGTTCGCTGGAGTTTCTAAAATTATGTCATATCTTTTATATCCCTTGAACGATCACCATAATATTCCAATACATCATACTTGTGTGCAAATACCACACATCCATGCTGTCCTTAATATGACCATGACCTTTCTACCTTCACAACTTTGAACTTTTTCTCACTTTAAAATTTATTATTAACTTTGTCATAGTTTCTTCAATCTGCCGCCAGGGGCATTCGTGTGCCGACATGCCACATTTTCTTGTTTGGTATACATTGTACTATCAAAGCCTCATCAGGCGCGACATGCGGGCTGTGGCCATCTAGTTTATTCTCCATGCTTCTTACCAAAAACATGCTTTGGCAGCTTTTTAGAATTGTATCCAATGGAAATGATTCTAATATGCTGCCAAACCATGTTTTTATTATTGAAAGAAGCGACAATATGAAACAAGTGCAGACGACAATTTTCGGTTCCCGCTTTCAAACGGCTAATTTATCACTCATGTAAAATCCTCTATTCAGTCAACGACACATTTGACCTTTGCAGTGTCCCTGATCTCCGTGACAACGTTGTCCTTAACCCCCAGTGGCTTGTCGACTGCCTCAAGTCACTCATCACGGCGGAAATGTTCTGCTCTAAGCAGACGGCGATACGAGACGATTGGAAGGAGTTGTGTCACGACGGAATCCTCCGGCCAAGCCTCATCGGTACGCTATAACACCACTTCTGTGTATACGACCTTCACAATACTTCAAGGTCAAAAGTGCCAAAAATTGCTATTTTTTTGTATCTGTGCATTAACATTACTAACTTCACATACATAATGACATCAGCCATGGGAAGAATCCTGTTTGATGTGGATGACAAGCCCTCAACGTCAAGGTCACGAGTGCCAAAAATAGATAGGTTATTCTTTTGTTTTCCTGCGATAACATTACCCACCTTCATGATACTTCATATGCACATTCATATCAGCCCTGCGAAGAATCCTGTTTGATGTGGACGTCAACCCCTCAATGTCAAGGTCACAAGTGCCAAAAATAGATTGGTTATTCTTTTGTTTCCCTATGATAACATTACCCACCTTCACATTCATATCAGCCTGGGAAGAATCCTGCTTGATTTGGAATTTGATCCCTCAAGGTCATAAATGTTAAAAATAGATTGTTTATTGTGCAATTCTTTTGCTTCCTTGTCTTAACTTTAAAGGTTTATACTCCATTAAATCTGCACAGTCTGATCTGACAGGATCTTCACTGTTTGCATTGAATATGTTTACAAAACTTTCGATATTTTTCATAAATAGTCAAAATTTGACAAAATGTTCAGAGTACATACGGAAAATTTTGTCAACTTTGGATGTCATTCACGGAAAATATTGTAAATTTTGTAAATGTATTTCATGAAATTACGCAGATGTCCGAAGGTATCAGTCTTATTCAACCCTTACACTGCTGAATTAAATTTTGTCGTCTGCTATTTATTTTTCACCTAAAACATGCTTCGGCAGTACTTTAGACTATATTGTAAATTTTGTAAACGTATTTCATGAAATTATGCAGATGTCCGAAGGTACAAAATCACATGGCGTATCTTATTTAACCCTTACACTGCTGAATTAAATTTTGTCATCTGCTATTTATTTTTAATTTTCCTTTTTTTCTCATCTAAAACGTGCTTCGGCAGTAATGGCCGGGGCATTTACATGAAAAACTCGGCCGACCTGCAAGTCTTTGCAACACAACCACCAATAATTTGAGAAAAATATGCTGATCAGCAGAAAAAAAATCGCCAATTATCGGAGGGTAGGAAAGTTGTCATTTTTTTTAAAAGGGTGATTTTGTACAAAAATCGCAATAAAATTGTAAAAAATATTGCAAAAACCCTGTTGAATGCTATTACATAAAACTTTTGATAATATATTGCTAAATATGTCTTTTCAAATAAAAAAATAATCTGGATCTCCATGACATTTTTTGGGATAAAAGTACAAATTTAATACAGAAATCTCTAAAAACTGGAATAATTGTTTTAATACCAACTGACCAAAGATATACTAACAAAACAAATGACAATATATTTTCAAATGTGTGTTTAACAAATGAACATAATTTCCTATGTGTCGGATGTTAGGAAAGTTGTAATTTTGGGGCATAACATGCGAATTGAAACCATAAATCGCTGAAAACAGGAATTACATTTACAACCAACAATGGGTGAAGACTGAAGACTATCAATGATTTAAATTGATCAAATATTCCTGACATGCGTGAAAGATTCAAAACAAGCTTCTGTATGTTCTCCAGTACGTCCGTTCGTCCGTCCTCCGTCCGTCCGTCCGTCCGTCCGCAGTTCTCTCCACATGGACGGTTGTCTACAGGCCGCTGTTCATTTTTAGCTCGCCTGCACGAAGTGCAGATGAGCTTATGGCATACCCCCGGCGTCACAAACTTAACGTTGGGTAAATGTCTTATAACTTCTGTTTCCTTTCATGGAACACCTTGTTATTTCATACATGCATTCCTCAGATGACCCTCTATCATGCTGTAGCAAATCCACAACCCACCACTCAACCCTTACCCAAAGGTCAAGGTCACAAACTTAGCATGTTCATAAACTTAACGTTGTGGTAAATGTTGTGTAACTTCTGTTTCTTTACAGGGAACGCCTTGATATTTCATACTTGCATTCATCTGATGATACTCTATCGTGATATAGCAAATCCATGACCCACCGCCCACCCCTTACCCCAAGGTCAAGGTCACAAACTTAGCACATTCATAAACTTAACGTTGGGGTAAATGTCTGATAACATCTGTTTCCTTTGATAGAACGCCTTGATATTTCATACATACATTCCTCAGATGACCCTCTATCATGCTGTAGCAAATCCACCACCCAACCCTTACCCCAAGGTCAAGGTCACAAACTTAGCATGTTCATAAACATTACATTGGGGTAAATGTTGTGTAACTTCTGTTTCTTTACACTTTTAACGCTTTGATATTTCATACATGCATGCATCTGATGATCCTCTATTGTGCTACAGCAAATCCATGACCCCCCCCCCCCCACCCGTTTCCCCAAGGTCACAAACTTAGCACATTCATACATGCATTCCTCATAAACTTAACGTTGGGTTAAATGTTGTTTTACTCTGTTGTCAGGGAGCGCATTGATATTTCATACATGCATTCATCTTAATATGCTATATTATGCTATAGCAAACACACGACCCACCTTGCACCACTGACCCCAATGTCAAGGTCCACCGCACGCCCCTTAACCCAAGGTCAATATTCATGTTTTTTATGCAACTGTGCCAAGTTTGAGTGATGGCTGTCAACAGGCGAGCTTCGTTGTCTTCGTTGTCTTCTGACAACTCTTTTTTTCATTCATAACCAGTGAATGCGATCGCGTTTATGCGTTTATAAATCACAGTGATGATATTTGCATGAAAGCTTTTTACAATTTATCAATTTGGAGTCCTCACATAATCCTAGATCACCGCTGTAAAAATGTCAAAATGTCAAAATCGTCAAACGACTTTTTCTCATGAAATGATAGGCAGAATTTGACAAAACCCGATGGAAATTATCAATACCTCGAGTTCGCATATTTGCGTAGGGTCAATCCGAGTAAACTCGGACGGCTTTTTCACCCTCATACTTCGAGCAGACCCAGCAATGCTCAACCAAACGCTTCTGTAAGTAAATATTTTGTTGCTTATTGTTTATTCACTTCCACCGACATTTCCGTATGGTTTGTATTGCTACATAGGGTTGTGATATTGCAAACGATTGCATGCGTGGTTACTATGAATTCGGACGGAGGACGTAAACAGTCGGACTGGTTTGGAAAAACTCGGACACCAGAGGCTATAGTGTTTGTAATTACAAGTTTAACACTATTTGCATGCAATGGGTAATCAAAAGAGCATTTGTATATTAAGTTGCTCAGACGTATTAGTTATTTCAGATGTGTAGGAGACAATCTCTCTCTCTTCCTTGGATGAATCGTACAGATGCCATAATGCTCGTCTGAAATATAACATTTATCAATGACCAAAACACTTGATCTATTCAAAATTAAGACGGTGAAAGCTCACAATACCACAATAGCAACCATAGAATATATAAATGAAATGAAATTGTATGCAAATAATAATGTCTTCCCCATCGTGAGTTGGGGAGAAGTAGTGTGAGGGTGATACACGTGGACTTACAATGGACCTTTCAATGTCCTCCCCGCCACATGGGTGTGGGGATGGTCTGGCGGGCATATCCAGGTAATTAGACAGCTAGATAAAACCCATAAAGGGTGGGAATTAGACACCTAAAATCATGGGGCCGGTATATTAGATGTTGACACGTCTGTCACTCAGTACTGTTGTTTCTAGTGAGGAAAATTTGCCGTCTGCTCCTGAAAGTGGGAACGACATTGAAAAGGTTCATTGGACGATCAAACAATTGCTCTTACGTACTTGGGTGGGGATATGTCCACATGTCTGATACTAACAATACCAATGCTTCCCTGTCCAGTGTGGTTGGATGCGAGTCATACAGGGGAAATTATACAGTCAAAATTTCCCAGGCTGGGAATTATCAAACATTTGGTGTTGGGGATATCTACAAATCTCTTCGTACTTTCGTTTCTATGGGGACAAAGTTTGTCAAACAAATAGTTACTTCATACGGGATTTAGACTGTCCATTTGAATCAATATGTGTTTTTGTTGGTGGGTGGTGGTGGTGGGGGTGGGGTGGCAGCACCGCTACCTTGGATGGGGAGGTACATTAGCAACAGCTTGTAGAAGGAACTAGGCCAATCCATTACCGAGTCAGGCCATGTCGGAGTTTTCTCGATCTAGAAAAACAGTGGGTTTAACTCGGACGCCTCTCATTTTCTGCTATAAAGACGGTATTGGTACAATAAACGTAGAAACTATCAGATAGACAGTTAGAGGGATACTTTATATCTATAATAACTAAATTGTCAAGTCACTACGCTTCTTCATATGCCTCAGTGAATGTAGTTTGCCGGACGTTCAATGTTCACCGCCTTTCAAAGTCATGCAGTGTTGAAACAAATTTGAAGGTGGGCCCCAGAATGCTGCTCGGTATGGTACCAGGATAGTCACTGCGTCATACTCTATTTTTATATATGGTGCACAACATGTCAGTGGAGATCAATAACTACCAACAACATGCTTCACATACATATATGGGACATACTAAACATGCATACCGATGCATCCGAATTTATACCTTTGTCCGAGTTTACCCGGATTGACCCTACATATGCAGACTTAGTAGTATATAGGGAGTCAAAATGATACCACCTAATGGTGGTATCATTTTCACCCCTATATACTACCACCACCACCCCCGATAAAACACCGTTTCGTCCAATAGCACAAACTGGTCACCAACACAAAAAACGTGACAATTGGTGTCATAAAATACATCATGTTTTCCCCAATTGAACAGATAAAACTATAGTACTAAAAAGGATTTGTTTTCGTGTCGTTGTCATAAATACCTCATGTTCATGTAACGTGCAATTGAACAGATTAAAAATTAAAGGTTAGGTTAATAAAAATAAAAATTATTAAACAAAATGTGGATAAAGTAATAAAAGGGAATGGGAAGTGGAATTTTGTAATGACCTTTGTTTGACGGAATTTTACTATAACAAATGAAATCATTATGCAAAATAGATTACATGAAATATCAGTGTAATTTATTACGCGCCGATAAAAGAGTAGCATTTTCAATATTATCCCGAAAATTATGTAGAAATTATAAGAGCCAAATTCGCGAAATGAGGCGACTAAATAGGATCGACAAACGACTAGTTGAAGAGAATGGAGCTAATTTTATAAAACTGTTTAAAATCAACGATTCGTTTACGGATACGTTTTTCTACGAAGAAACGGAAGAAATTAGTGATTTATTTGAATCAAATCTTCCATATGAAGAAAATGTTTATTCAGAGTTGTTTCTCCCCCAATAGGTCTAATTTAGCTTGAAGATCAGCAACTAACTCTACCAACCACGTTCCCCCCTAGCCACAGGGCAGCATAGTTGCTTATGTCTACAAAGAGTTTGGGCACTAACGAACTTACAGGGGCATCTGGGGCATTGAAATTGTGGGGCGACACAAGGAAACTTTCTACGTCTCGATATATGTCTTCGTAGATAGTCTTTACAAGCAAAAGTCTTACAACAAGTAGCACACTCCATTTTTTTTTTTTTGGTATATATATGTATATGTTTATGTTTAATTGGACATGAAAAAACATCATGTGTAAATTATTCATGTCCAATTGAACAGATAAATCTCATAGGTTATACAAAAGTATATTACAGAAAATATGATAACGCCAGAACTAGAAAGTTTGAGAAGAGAAGCCGAATCTCTAGGGATTACTTATAGTAAACGGTTGAGAGTTAGGGGGTTGACAAATCTGATAAACTCCACAAAGAATGAGGCGTTTATGAAGCGGTTTACCCGCGCCCACAAACGAGGAGCCTTTAATGATATATCCAAAGCGGAGGAAGTTGGTAACAGAATTCAAAAAGAAAGTATTGCGGGGTTAAGGGCTAGTGTAATCAAACCTTCAAGCACAAATAATTTGTCCCAAATTAGACACACAGGCAACCCAAATAATAAGAAAAAATCTATCGTTAGCGCGATAGTGGAAAAAGGTGAAAAAATATTGGGGGCTCACGATGAAACATTGGAAAAGGTAGAAAAGGGAAGACGGGTAGTTGCATTATCCTTTCGTAAAAACATTGACATTAACGAGTCTGAACGCATGTCCGATAAAATCGCTCCGTATCTAACAACAAATTTTTATTTGAGATATTCATATTCTTACAAGCTAGAACATATGGAGGAAACTAAAAATGGAAAACCTAAAACTATAATATTTCACAAAAATCTTGGTGGTAGCGAACCACTATCATCAATGAAAACCGTTAAAAAATGGCTGTCAGATAAGGAGCAAACACGAATAATGTCCGATAAAATAGACAGACCGAATACAAGGTGGAAGTTTGTAAGATGGGTAGAGGTTTTTGTAAAGTTAATACAGGGTAGTAGGGTAATAGATTTGGGACTACAATCCAAAGAAGCGGCGGGAGGAGAACTTCCAGAATGGTTGAGGAATAGAATAGAAAAGGTATGTATTCTTTTGATAAGTATAATGACGACCTTTGTCTGTTCAGGTGTTTAGCTATGCACCTTGATAAAAAAATCAGACCTTTGACAGATGTTACGAAAAAGCGAAATGAACTTAGTATAAGCATATTTCGGTAGTAAGGTGGTTTCACCAATTCCTTTTTTTCGATCTGAAAAAGGTTGAAGAGTTTTTTAAAATCGGTATAGAAGTATATCAACCCACCGAATGTGGCGTATGGTGGTTGAAAAAGGTACCAGCGCACTATGATGCCAATAGGCAATAACCAATGACAATAGGACTGTTTAATAATCACGCATTTCTGATAAAAAACCTTAAAAACCTGTCTAAAATTTACGCCTGCAATAATTGCAAACAGAAATTCACGAAAGCGAGTAATATGAAGAGACACGGACCAACATGTATGAGAGGTGAGACAAAAGTAATATGCGATGGTAATTATTTAGAGCGCCCGCGTTCGTCGTTCGAGAAAGCGTTCTACCCAAAAGGTTCTAACAGTTATGGCGCGATCGATTGGATGTACTCTGTGGAAAAGCGGAGGGAATTCACATTCACCACGAACAGTGCGGACACGGAGGTGAAAGATGGATTTTAGGAGCTCGGTAGATGGATACTGTCCAGAAACCAATACCGTATATCAATATCACGGCTGTTACTGGCACGGGTGTGAGATTCATGCAAAGCATAAAAAAGAAGAACGCGCATCCACAATGAGAAGAGATAAAGTTATTAGAAAAAGCAAAGAATTCAACCTAGTAGTTATGTGGGAATGCGAATTTCAAACGAACGGGTAAAGATATAAAGATCGGTTGCGACACTACTCTTTATCCATATCAGATAGTATCGATTTTGAGGCGTATCTCCAGTCAGAAGTTGAAACTACCGGTAATAGTTTAGAGTACGAAGCTGAGCACGTTCCGGTAAGCGTTAGTATAGGAGATAATTTATCAGGAACGGTAACTCATATTTGTGATAAAGATCCCGCAAAACTTATAGAAAAATTCACAGAAGATTTGAAAGTCAGGGGGAAAGCTATAAGAGAAGAAGTATGGTCAAGATACGAATTTAATACGGAATATTTACGCGAAAAACAAATCGCCCAGATCAAACAGTGGATAGATCAAGTACCGGTTATAGGTTTTAACAGCAGTAAGTACGATATAAACTTAATAAAGAAATATTTAGTAGGCGAACTGTCATCAACAACGAAGAAAGTAATGGTTGGAAAAAGGGCGAGCGCGACAATATTTATATTTACTCCGGAGTTTAGATTTCTTGATGTAATACTTTATCTAGGACCGGTGTAAGTTACGATAGTTGGATAAAATAAAAGCCTACGAATGCAAAGGACAGAAATCTTTCTTTCCTTACGAGTGGTTCAATTCTACAGACAAGCTGGATTACCCGGGACTACCGGATATAGAGAATTGGTATTCCAAACTATCTGGGAAAATGTTACTAGACGAAACAGAATTAAGTAAATGTCGTAGAATTTTCGAAGAAAATAATATGAAAACTTTCAGAGATTGGTTGAAATATTATAACGATTTAGATGTAGCACCGTTCTAGAAGCTGTGGGAAAAATGTGTGAATTTTATAAACACAGGGGTGTAGATATCTTCAAAGACGCGGTAACACTACCGGGTGTGGCTATACAATATTTATTGAGAGGAACCATTTAAAGAACAAAAATCTTCAAAGACGATTATACCGGAGGATGCTCTATGCGCTCCGAAAGAAAGAAGAAAGAAACAAAAATTACAAAATGATGAAAGACGCTCTAGTTGGTGGTCCATCGATGAGTATTTACGCGATATGCGGAAGCCGGTGTTTCAAATATTAGAGTGGGTTCCAAACCTTGCGAGGCTGTTTTGGGGTACGACGCGAACGCGTTATATTTATCTACGTTAAATAAAGAGATGCCGTGTGGGAAAGAAACTATACATCATATAAATAACCCACATAATCCTAAACTTATTAAAAAGTTTAGTAAAAGAGTTTTATCCGGAGACTGGTTTGGGTTTGCGGAGGTGGATATAGAAGTTCCACGCGACTTAAAAAGATAGTTTTCCGAAATGTCTCCACTTTTTATAAACAGAGAAGTAGAGGTTGATGAAGTTCCCGCGCACATGTTAAAATATTTAAATGATACTGGCCGAACTAGAGGAAACGGAAGAAAATTGGTGGGATCTATGTCGGCCACTAAAGTATTGCTGTACGCGCCACTGTTGAAATGGTATTTAAAACACGGCCTAGAAATAACGGGAGTTCATCGTGTTATAGATTATATTAGTGGTAAACCCTTCGAATGGTTCGCTAAAGAAGTTACAGCCGCAAGACGAACGGGGGATGTAGAACCGAATAAGAAACCGGTGGCCGACATAATGAAATTATTAGGAAACTCGTGTTGCGGAAAAATGATAGAAGCAACGGAGAGACATTTAAATACGACATATACGCGAGACGAAACCTGTGTTGACAAAGCATTAAGATCCGCGTATTTTGACGATTTGGAAGAGATAGGAGATGCGTACGAAATATCTTCCCGAAAACCCAGGTGTGCGGTAAAGAGACCCTTCACTGCGGAATAGCGGTTTATCAACACGCTAAATTGAGAATGTTGGAATTTTACTAGGAATTTCTAGACAGATACGTAAAAAGGGAAGACTTCGAATTAATACAGATGGACACGGATAGTATGTATATAGGAGTTAGTGGAAAAACGATAGAGGAATTGATTAGACCTAACTTACTAGACGAGTTTGAAAAAGAAAAAAAGAAATGGTTGGCTTGGGATAAATGGAGTAATAGAGAACCAGGACTTTTCAAAATGGAATTTAGCGGAGATAGGGCGATAGCGTTATCTAGTAAGTGTTATTTCGTAGAAAAATTTAATTCAATTAATAAAAACTCCGCGAAAGGAATGTCCAAGAGAACTAACGATTTAAATTGGGATAGATACAAACGAGTACTAAGCGAAACTACAGAAGATGGAAAACACATTATAGATGTAGCGCAAAATAGAGGATTTAAAATGAAAAACGGCGTTATGAAAACGTACTGTCAACGAAAATTAGGACTCTCGGCGTACTACGATAAAAGACGCGTGTTATCGGACGGAATACATACGGAACCTCTTTAACGATCCGGGGGCAGCTGGGTGTCAGAAGGCACCATAAGAAGTTCTTCGCGAACAAACCCGCGAGATGGACCACCATCTAAATAGTCGGGTTTGGTAATAGATCGATCTAGATGATATACATTGAGAGACCACACGGGATCAGTCGCGCGGCGGCTGCCACCTTCGAGCTCTCCCGGTTGATAGAGGTAGCGGACGACAATATCCGACGGAAGTGCAATCGGTGATTGCTGCTCCTGTAAACCAATGGGTCGCCCGCGCGAGACGGCAGAGGGCTTGCTCGTCACCCTTTTTAACTTGATAGCATCTACGGGCTTCTTACCTATCAATCTGGTCACCTCTCCGTTCAGTGCGGAGACCACGGCGGGCAGTCTGGTCACCCACTCGGTCGATCGTGTATGAGGGTCTACAAGTTCTTTGGCGTATTGGTGACCGAACAGTCTCTCAGCCAGGGTTCGATTGAAACGCTCCACGATTCCCTGGTCCCGGTGGATGTTGACGCGGCCGCGTCTGACAGAAACTTTGTGTTTAGATAATAGATGAGATACCGCGCCCATGAACTCGCGGCCGGGATCAACCTGGAGAAGATTCGGCCATTTGAGAGGACTCCTTTTATATATTCGGGAAAGGGCCTCGGCCACCTCTTTAGACTCTTTAGTGGTCAACGGCTCAGCCCCCTTATAGCGACTCGCTACGTCAACGATTGTCAATGCGTACTTGTACGTCTTGCGACCGACGCGATCGTGAGGGAGAAACAGGAGATCCGCTTGGTGAACTTGGTTCGGCACCGGCACGTCGAATTTCGGGCGCGGAATATTGTGAGGCGCGGGTAAATATATCTGCCAGATGGCCTGCTTCTTGAGCCATTCCTTGGTGGCGTTTTCTGAAACCTTGGTCGCCGCCGCGAGGTTCTTGATGGCAGCGAGTCCCTTCCAGTAGCCGCGTGGGCTATAGTACGTATTCGCCAGCTTGCGCGTTAGTTTGGTATCAAGTTCGCGCGTGTTCATCGTAATGCGAAGTATTATAATATATCGGACAATCTCCAACACACACTCGTCATATAATATGTTGGTTGGTTGATCAGTAATTGTTCAGAATTTGATAAGAATTTGCAAAGCATTTGCTAAGAATTTGCTAATTACATTATATAAGAGGTTGGTTGGTAAGAATTTTGCTAAGAATTTTGTTCAGAAATTGCTAAGAATTTTGCTAAGAATTTGCTAAGCATTTGCTTTATATAAGAGGTTGGATGGTTGTTCAGAAATTGCTAAGAATTTGCTAAGAATTTTGCTAAGAATTTTGCTAAGAATTTGCTAAGAATTTTGCTAAGAATTTGCTAAGAATTTTACTAAGAATTTTGCTAAGAATTTGCTAAGCATTTGCTTTATATAAGAGGTTGGTTGGTTGTTCAGAAATTGCTAAGAATTTGCTAAGAATTTACTAAGAATTTTGCTAAGAATTTGCTAAGCATTTGCTTTATATAAGAGGTTGGTTGATCAGTAATTGTTTATTTTGTAAAAATAATTAATTTAAAATTTTCGATTGAATATAGTAGCCGACGAGACCCACCACACCCATTCCTATGACGATGAACGCGATCTCGCGGTCTTTTTGGATCTCTGACGGTACATAGAAATCTGAAAGTTAGGGCTCGGGATCCAGCGGCGCGAGACTTCTCTGCGGATATGCCAGCGCGTACTCGAGGTTGGCTTCTTCAACGTTCTGGAAAGTTTGCGCGGCGTGATTCTCGCGGCGAAGCTCTTCGTTGACCCAGTCCAGATGTGAGGTTCGTTTTTTCGACCATGCTTCGTCTGCACTCTTGAGTTGTTCTTCGGCTAAATCGTGACGCTCGCGCTCCTCATCCGCGTCCGAGCTTTTCAGTTTAGAGAAGAAAATAGTTGCTACCGCTGAAAGCCAATGCGTTTACGAGCGCACCACTATCATTATTGCGATCGAAGCCATTTTATTTCCATATATTAACGGGTAGAATTCCAGCTTTAACTAGATAATCTCGGGTCCAAACTGCGGCCGCTACATCTAAGGTCGCGAGCCTACGTCTCTCGCAGTAAAGTCCAATTTGGGAGCGGACCCTCCTAAGACCCTCTTTGATAGTTGAGCATACCCGATACTGAAACCCGATATCACCACGGCGTGATAAAGCGCATTCACTAACATTTTACCATCTTGTTCAGCCATTATTGCATATAAAAAGGATCGCGTTTAATGTTTAAATGGGGCGCATCCCTCAACGATTGGATTGGAACCGCGTCCAACAGTGTTGGGGGTTGTTTTTTCAATTTCAGCCTCGTTGATGATCTGTTGTTGAAACGGTAAAGCACATACAGGGTGCCCACAACTGACAGACCACCAACAACAACCCACGGGATCCAATCAGTTGGAGCAATCGGTTCCAATCCAATAGCGATTGGGGAGAAACAGCTGCCACCGGGTGTTTTGTCGTCTCTGTCTCCGATTTGCAACGACCGTTTGGCCTCTCGAAGCTCGGCGAGTATTTTATCTTGTTTAACTTTTCGTGTGGCAGCAGCCGCTCTCCCAGCCGCCTGTCTTTTGGGATTTTTTATACGCTGAATGTCATCCAGTGGCGGAGTAACACTCGGGTTCGATTGTGTTGGAGCAATCGGGTTCAACACCGTCACTCTCGCGGGTGCGTCTTGTGTCATCATTATTAGGGCTTATAGTTCGTGGACATATATGTCCAAATTGACAGTGTTTACCCGTGATCAACGCGGTTGTCAGCGGAGCTAAGTACATTCCAAACTTGTGATAAAATGAGCAGCAGGCTGTTCTAAGAGTGTGTCCTATAAAAGGGTCGGTCTCTAGATCGCCAATCAATCCCGCGGTGTCTGGTATAGGGAGAAGTATACTAACGGTGGTAGCGTAAAAATAAATAGCCGCCGATCCGAGAGTTTTCGTCATCTCCGCACCTAATTTGGATTCGTATCGCGCGTACATTTTATCGACCTCCGCATCCGACATCTTATCCACCTGACAAACTGAGAGACTCCTACCGAGATAATGCTCCGATTGTCCTCCAGCAACCAGCGCAGCCAACGGCTCACGTCGCGCCGCGTTTTCATTTTCTTTCGGGACCGTATCGGCAGCCGTGCTGACAGGTGTTCCTACAGTTTCAGTCGGAGCGACTGTTTCTTCCATTAGCTGATCGAGAAGTTCGTCGCAGTTCATTTTTCTTATAATTAATTTAATTATTCTTACGAGTCTCATAAGTCTAACATATTGCCAAGCGCACCACCAGATACTTATGATCACCGTTATGCTCACAATAAAGCTAGCAGCGGAGCAACAAATTCTTAGCAATTGCTCAGCATTGTTAAGCATTTTCTCAGCGTTGTTAAGTATTTGTTAAGCATTGTTCAACATTGTTCAGCAATTGCTCCAGCATTTATTCAGCAATTGTTCAGTAATTGCTAATTACATTATATAAGCGGTTGGTTGGTTGATCAGTAATTGTTCAGAATTTGCAAAGCATTTGCTAAGAATTTGCTAATTACATTATATAAGAGGTTGGTTGCTAAGAATTTTGTTCAGAAATTGCTATGAATTTTTCTAAGAATTTGCTAAGCATTTGCTTTATATAAGAGGTTGGTTGGTTGTTCAGAAATTGCTGAGAATTTGCTAAGAATTTTGCTAAGAATTTTGCTAAGAATTTGCTAAGAATTTTGCTAAGAATTTGCTAAGAATTTTACTAAGAATTTTGCTAAGAATTTGCTAAGCATTTGCTTTATATAAGAGGTTGGTTGATCAGTAATTGTTTATTTTGTAAAAATAATTAATTTAAAATTTTCGATTGAATATAGTAGCCGACGAGACCCACCACACCCATTCCTACGACGATGAACGCGATCTCGCGGTCTTTTTGGATCTCTGACGGTACATAGAAATCTGAAAGTTGGGGCTCGTGATCCAGCGTAGCGAGACTTCTCTGCGGATATGCCAGCGCGTACTCGCGGTTGGCTTCTTCAACGTTCTGGAAAGTTTGCGCGGCGTGATTCTCGCGGCGAAGCTCTTCGTTGACCCAGTCCAGATGTGCGGTTCGTTTTTTCGACCATGCTTCGTCTGCACTCTTGAGTTGTTCTTCGGCTAAATCGTGACGCTCGCGCTCCTCATCCGCGTCCGAGCTTTTCAGTTTAGAGAAGAAATAGTTGCTACCGCTGAAAGCCAATGCGTTTACGAGCGCACCACCTATCATTATTGCGATCGAAGCCATTTTATTTCCATATATTAACGGGTAGAATTCCAGCTTTAACTAGATAATCTCGGGTCCAAACTGCGGCCGCTACATCTAAGGTCGCGAGCCCTACGTCTCTCGCAGTAAAGTCCAATTTGGGAGCGGACCCTCCTAAGACCCTCTTTGATAGTTGAGCATACCCGATACTGAAACCCGATATCACCACGGCGTGATAAAGCGCATTCACTAACATTTTACCATCTTGTTCAGCCATTATTGCATATAAAAAGGATCGCGTTTAATGTTTAAATGGGGCGCATCCCTCAACGATTGGATTGGAACCGCGTCCAACAGTGTTGTTGTTGTTTTTTCAATTTCAGCCTCGTTGATGATCTGTTGTTGAAACGGTAAAGCACATACAGGGTGCCCACAACTGACAGACCACCAACAACAACCCACGGGATCCAATCAGTTGGAGCAATCGGTTCCAATCCAATAGCGATTGGGGGAGAAACAGCTGCCACCGGGTGTTTTGTCGTCTCTGTTCCGATTTGCAACGATCCGTTTGGCCTCTCGAAGCTCGGCGAGTTATTTTATCTTGTTTAATTTTCACTTTTCGTGTGGCAGCAGCCGCTCTCCCAGCCGCCTGTCTTTTGGGATTTTTTATACGCTGAATGTCATCCAGTGGCGGAGTAACACTCGGGTTCGATTGTGTTGGAGCAATCGGGTTTCAACACGTCACTCTCGCGGGTGCGTCTTGTGTCATCATTATTAGGGCTTATAGTTCGTGGACATATATGTCCAAATTGACAGTGTTTACCCGTGATCAACGCGGTTGTCAGCGGAGCTAAGTACATTCCAAACTTGTGATAAAATGAGCAGCAGGCTGTTCTAAGAGTGTGTCCTATAAAAGGGTCGGTCTCTAGATCGCCAATCAATCCGCGTGGTGTCTGGTATAGGGAGAAGTATACTAACGGTGGTAGCGTAAAAATAAATAGCCGCCGATCCGAGAGTTTTCGTCATCTCCGCACCTAATTTGGATTCGTATCGCGCGTACATTTTATCGACCTCCGCATCCGACATCTTATCCACCTGACAAACTGAGAGACTCCTACCGAGATAATGCTCCGATTGTCCCCCAGCAACCAGCGCAGCCAACCGCTCACGTCGCGCGTTTTCATTTTCATTCGGGACCGTATCGGCAGCCGTGCTGACAGGTGTTCCTACAGTTTCAGTCGGAGCGACTGTTTCTTCCATTAGCTGATCGAGAAGTTTGTCGCAGTTCATTTTTCTTATAATTAATTTAATTATTCTTACGAGTCTCGTAAGTCTAACATATTGCCAAGCGCACCACCAGATACTTATGATCACCGTTATGCTCACAATAAAGCTAGCAGCGGAGCAACAAATTCTTAGCAATTGCTCAGCATTGTTAAGCATTTTCTCAGCGTTGTTAAGTATTTGTTAAGCATTGTTCAACATTGTTCAGCAATTGCTCCAGCATTTATTCAGCAATTGTTCAGTAATTGCTAATTACATTATATAAGCGGTTGGTTGGTTGATCAGTAATTGTTCAGAATTTGCAAAGCATTTGCTAAGAATTTGCTAATTACATTATATAAGAGGTTGGTTGCTAAGAATTTGCTAAGAATTTTGCTAAGAATTTGCTAAGAATTTTGCTAAGAATTTGCTAAGCATTTTGCTTTATATAAGAGGTTGGTTGGTTGTTCAGAAATTGCTAAGAATTTGCTAAGAATTTTGTTCAGAAATTGCTAAGAATTTTGCTAAGAATTTGCTAAACATTTGCTTTATATAAGAGGTTGGTTGGTTGCTAAGAATTTGCTAAGAATTTGGCTAAGAATTTGCTAAGAATTTTGCTAAGAATTTTGCTAAGCATTTGCTTTATATAAGAGGTTGGTTGGTTGTTCAGAAATTGCTAAGAATTTGCTAAGAATTTTGCTAAGAATTTTGCTAATTACATTATATAAGAGGTTGGTTGATCAGTAATTGTTTTTGTAATTTGCTCAATTTATTAATTAATAATTGATAACTTCGTAAGCAGTCGGTTGATCGGTCTTTAACAGAAGCTTGGCGTGCTTAGTTTCCGAAAGCATCCGTCGAACCTCCAGGCGCTCCTCGCGCGTTGGGATAACGTCGTTCTCTCGAAGACAGTCATCGAACGAGTCTCGGTCCTTGCAGTGAAAGAGGGCGACCCATTTCGTTTGCTCGCGCAGATCCTTTAGGACGGCGTTGTACTTCTGAGTGGAGATCCATACGCTTTGTCTCGCATGGCGGCCAGAAAATGCGAGCTCGGAGAGCATATCCTTCTTTTTGGTCATCGCAGCCTTGGCCGAGCAATCGTCAATCACGTATAGGGTGGGCTCTCCCTGGAATATTTGATAGAAGACACGCAGCCAACCGTGAAGCCTGTCGCCGGGGTCAATAACGTATACCTCAGGGTCAGTCCATATCCAAGGGCGCCGCTGATAGGTCTCGTTGTGCCGCACAGTGGGACACAGGATCACGATGTGACGAAAGGCATCGTGGTAAGAGCCCTCGAGTAAGTCGAGGATGAAAACCGTTTTTCCGCATCCTGTCTGCCCACATATTATAGCAGAGTGTGCATCTCCAATCGCGAATTGGTATTGATTTTTAGTACATCGCTGATACGTATCGGCCATCTTCGATGTTGAGTTGCGCGTCCGTAATTATATATAAGTACACGTTCAATGTGCCAGCTCATCCGCCTCTTTGGTTTATCTGGATCGTCACACCCTCGCTAGCGTTCTCAACTTGGCGTCCGCTACCGTGCATTTGGTCGTCGTCGCTGGTCGCATGTCTAGCATAACGCGTATTTGGTAGTCAGGAAATCCGCGAGGGAGACGTCCGAGAGCTGCAGGTCTTTGGCAACCGCGGCAACCTCCGGGGAACGCTTAGAGCCGGAAGAAAAATGTTTCCTTACTTCGTCCCACTGCTGGTGCGCGCGAAGACCTGCGCTGTAGAGTTGATTGGGTAATCCCTCGATCGTCACCTCTACCTTCGTGATTTTGGGGTTATAAAATTGTGTCGGATTTTCTAGCACCGAGCGCGAACCGACCCTCCTCGAACAACATCAGTATACCTTTCATCAGAGCGGGCGGGTACGTTGACATTAATATTCCACAATGTTTCGCTTTTGTCTTTCGTCATCTTGCTTTCGGTGGCGAAGAACTCGGTCGTAAAGTATAGCAACGCGCGCCCGATATATGGGTTCTGATCAATCGCGCGAGTTCGGGCATTGTGACCATGTCGTACTCCAGCGAAACATTGTCGATCGTATACTTCGATGTCATGTCAGTGGCTATGAGAACTCGGCCGTAGTCATTGAACGTTAGTTCGTATTCGAGGCGGTCAGCCAAAGCACTCTGATAGTAGGGCATGTGACTCTCCAGCAACTCAAAGTCGAGCGGGATGTAGAATCGGTTGCCGTAAGCGGCCGCGACCGCGTTGTCGCTCGCGATGTTATCTACCTTGTCACCAGCCCCGATTCTAAGTCTGGTTACGTTCCTATTTCGGCTGGTGTCAATACCTTGATATACCGCATTTTCGCGCTCTTGTGCCGTCTTCCACAGGTCCTGGTAACAATGGTAGACGTCGCTGTCATCGATCGACAACACCTCATTACCAGAAATCTTTATCATGGTCTTCTTGACGATGGTTCGGTCCGCGTCCGTCGATGTAAGCGAAATAGTGAAAGCGAGGCGAACAGTCCCCGGCGTAATGACGTCGCTAGCTCCGAGGTTGGGGAAGCGAACTAAGAGTTGCTGGTTCTGGTCGATCGTCGAGGTGGGGGTTGTTCGTAATAACGACACTCTGTCTCACGCCTTTTGCCTTTTCCCCGAGGGGGCGGGGCACACGCAGTCTGCGATATGGATTGAGTTTCGACCGTATTGACTCGAAGACATAATATATTAAACCTGTATGGTTTTGTCTTTAATATAATAATTTTATTATAAAGATGGCTGGTCTCGATATTGGCATGGACGATTTCGACCCATATAGCCGAGGTGAGGGCTTGGACGATGATGATGATGACGATTTCCGACTCCCTATATAGCCGAGGTGACGCCTTGGACGATGATGACTATTTCGACCCATATAGCCGAGGCGAGGGCTTGGGACGACGATTTCGAGAACGAAACGACCTTCATAGAGCCCCCCACCCGAGAAAAATACACATTTAGAAATGTGGGAGGCCCCACCCGAAACTCCGGCATGGGCGGGCGGTGCCGATATTCCTGCGGGGGATATTCGTAGGGTGAGCTGGCGTCTATCGAGGAAACGAATACTCTGGTGATAACGGATAGAGAAGAGTGAAGTGTCTAAACACGGCATCAAGGCCACGTTGGAGTTTCCGCAGCACTAAAAGTGGAGACCTGTGGGTTAAATGGAACAAGAACTGGAAGTTGCTGACGTACAAGAACGACCCGACCAAGTTCCTCAGCCCCTCTTCATTGAACCGATATGGATCACTCCTCACTCGAGCTCTCGGAGTGATCGATGATCAATCGCAGTTGCCTAAAAAAATGGTAAAAATCTTTCGGACTACCGACAAAACGCTGGCGAAGACGGCCGCCACTATAGAAACGATCGAGCTCAGCGAGATCCCTCGCGTAGCCCACCGACGCTATTAACACGATTGAAACCACGGTCAACGAAATAAACGGCACGAAGTTTGACCCACCGTTACCTCTTCGCGAACTCCGGGGACTCGATAAGGTACTGCAAACAACCCGGGGCGAACTGGTCAATAACCTCTCCAAACTCTCAGCGCTGGACGAACATATCGCTCTAGAAGAAAGAAAAATAAAGGAAGCACGTGGCGATAGAGAATCTACCGAGCGAATCAACAAACTCCTGCGGTCGTTGCGGGATGAAAGAGAAGCTCGCTTGGAGGCTGCCTCGACTAACCGTGAGACGCTTTCCGGTCAATTAAGTCGGAGCCGCGAAACAATCTCGAGGGTCCTGCACGAGGACACGACACTCGGTGAGCGTCTTCGCACTCTGTTCAGAGAGAAGGGCTTCACGATAGTAACCATCCTCACAGCTTTCACCATGATTATATCGACCCTAATTCTATCTATATCGTCTCTAGTTCTATCTATCACGGGGGGGTTCGGCACCAGCGCCAGCGCCAGCGCCAGCGCCAGCGCCAGCGCCAGCGCCAGCACCAGCTCCATCCGGTGGAGCCAAAGAATGGATAAAAAAACAACTAGAAGCCCTCGCCAGTCTCCTGGCCAAATTAGCAGGAAAGTTGGCTGCCGCGCTGCCCGGGTTGATAGGAGGTCTCCTCTCCTTCTTGTTATCTATATTATCAAAAACGGTCGGATGGCTCGCCAATAATACTTGGGCTTTAATCGTGGCGATCGCAGGTCTCCTGCTATTCCCGCCCGAGAGTTTCTAAAACCAAAGCGCAAGTAGTCCGATTGCCACGAGGGCAACGATGAGCCCTAATTTCTCCTCCTCGTGGGTTGTGCTTCCAATGTCAACAGTGTTCATGATTGGTGTTTCCGCGGGTGGAACAACGGGTTTAAATGAACTTGATTCGTGAATTGGGGGTGGTGCTTGCGGTTTTATGAAATCGGTTCCGCTGTTGGGGGTGCGCTTGATGATATCCACGTTCACGTTCCCGTTGTGGCCGATTTTTTGATTGGCGGTGGCGATTACGATCTGATTATTGTAACCGTCAACCGGGTCGTCTCGTAGTATCATATTGCTCGGCGCCATATAAAGACCTATACCAAATACGTAGTCTACTGGGGTACTAGCATTCTGTTAAAACGTCTTGATAATTCTGGATCGCCTTCTCCAGGTCCACCGTAGCTGAGATGGCGTCCTCTACAAGTGCCAAGAATTATTTTGCGCGTCAAACGCGGTTTCCGACTCCTATTATAGAACTGCGAGTTTGCTTCTGTGCGCCGAGGATGGCCCAGACGTATGTGCGGAATGGAGTCGTTGAGGCGGGTAATACCGGCCTGCGTAAACCCTAGACCGTCGTCCAATATAAAGGTTTCTATACCCTTCTGCACGTTTTCGTCTTGTAAAATATAATCGACGTGAGCTCGTTTCGGAGGTAACCAATTGCAGGATGAGACGCCGCAGTGCCGACCTCCAGATACTTCCGGCCCGAAGGTCATCGTCGCGGGATCAAAATTCCCGGCGTTCCGACTGACGATGTGGTCACCCGATCGATCGTGTCTAAAATCAGTCTGCGTCCAATTCCCGGACTGGCCCCGAATGAGAACGGTGCCCAGGCTGTTGCTGTTAGGAAATACTTTCTGTCTCCAGTCCGCATCTTTTGAAACTTTAAATTCGTCACATATCCGTTCGAACGCCTTACGGTCGTATGTGTTGGAAATGGGGTTCCAGCCATTGTCTTGAGGTAGTGGAGTACCTAGTTCTTTGAGAATCCTCCTAATTGCATAATACACATGAAAGTTGTAGACGCTACTGCTTAACATGCTGTTACTGTCTTTTATGTGGTCTCTGAAAGAGACGCCACACCCTGGTTGTGGCACACCACACGGTAAAATTTAGTTGGTTCTGCCAGAACTGCATATGATTATTGTTCCAGTTTGTTATGACATCCTGTGTAACGGTTTTAGGAAGTCTGTACTTTTCAAACATGTTAGTGAAATTTGTGTCGAAACCCGCGCCCAAACTAGCTCTTATTGTGGGGTGCACAAGCTCACCATTGGTGTTCTTTTGAGTGTATACACCCCGACTGAATACTTTGCATTAGAGTTAAAGCTAAATGCTTGGGTATCCATTGAAAGATATTATTATTATGTTTGCTTCTATCACTAATGTTCAAAATGGGAGTTGTGAACTTCAAAAGTCGATCGACAACTGCTGCGGAAAACGCCGGGTAGGCCTCAGATCAATCACCTTCACGGTTGGGTGGAAAAACGTGGGGGATAAGGAAGGGTTCGGCTACGTGAAGGATAGACAACACGTAAGTGTGAGGCTGCCCCCCGGCCTTTGGAGTTCGAGATCCCTCCAAACTTTTGTCGCGTCGGAGCTTGCTGGTAGAGCCAACCTTACAATCTCGAAAGTCACCGGACACGCGACCTTAACCATCGAACCCGCCAACCGGGTAACGATCACCCCGGCTTTGGCCCCAATGTTAGGATTAGCACCCACTTACAACGAGGATGAACGGTTTCGGCTCCCTGTCTTCTCCGCGGGCGAGCACCACGGCGATACCCCGGTGAACTTTACCTTCACAAAAACTCTCGGGGTGCACCTGGATCGGGTGAACACATCGTACAACCTGGTAGACGGCACTCCCAGCACATTACTAAAAACTGTGCCGGCCAGCGATTGTTTCTTTGGGGAGACTGTGACATTAGACTTCCCACACCCTGAGATGAAAGTTTTGGAATCGGGACACATCCACAAGTTGAAGATTTCTATTCTCGATGATCAAGCGAGAAAGTTGAATAACTATTACCCGATTTCGGTCGTTCTCGAAATAACCGATTAAACATTAATATATATACATATTAATCATGAGCATATACGGTCCAGGTGGTTCCAACTTAGAACGGGACGTTCCCGTCGCGGCCGCGGCATACGATGAAGCTGCGATGAGAAGGCTGGAGAGGGGCGTAGCACAGTCCCACACAATTTTAACTAGGGCGGTTGCACAAATGGGACAAATGCAAGCTCGAAAACCCGTCATAACAGTTTGTGCCGAGGAGCGGGGTTCACTAAGCGAGGGGGCCTACGAATATTCATTCGGTGCCAACGCGAGCAACAGATACGGGGGATACACCATGGCAGTGTCCGGGACGATTTTTCGAATGGCGGTCTGCTCGGTCAACTTTCGCGGACACGCCACTGGCGAAGTCCGAGTGAATGTCGTCCTGAATGGTGTAGAACAGAATATTGGCATCACCAAGCACGCGGGGCAGAGGTCAGGGTTTACTATATTCGATGATGACACTACAATTAAAGTTTCGGCAGGTAGTGTTATTAACTTTGTTACAAAAATTGGCGACCAATCGGCTTCCTCCACTGCAGTGACACTGTTAATACAACTTGATTTATGATGAATGACGAGAAACTATATCCACACTTACCTTCGGGGTCGGTCGACCGGCATCCTTTAGGATGACCCTGGATCGTTGAGATACAACATATTCTACAACACGAGGGAGAGACGCGGACGGGATATGCGAAGAAATATAGACGGTCGGTCAATATATTAGAGGGGGTGAGCACCGCTTGTTAGCCTCAGCATCCGTTATAAGCGGGGTGGGGAGTGTGTCTTTATTGTCAACAATCGTCGCTGCACCGGTCGCGGTGGCCTTGAGTGGTGTAGCGGCGGGGGCGGGACTGCTTTGCATGACGGTCACTCGTGGGCCGAAAACTAGAGGCCAAGAGTCGAAAGCACGATCGAATAGCGGTTCTCGCGAGATCTAAGAAAAACAGTATCGACGTTATCGTGTCAAAAGCGATAGCCGACAACGATATATCAGATAGCGAGTTCAAAATGGTCGTCGAAGAGATGGTCAGATACCAGGAGTTAAAGGGTACGATCCGGTCCAAGGCTCGACCACAAATTCTCGCGGACGAAGATATAAAAAAAACTCGTTATGGAAGGGAGGGCCGACGAGAGAAAAAATCTCCTCGCCCGTCTCGGGACGTGATATGCTTATTCGCGTGTCTACAGCGACATCAGGATATTCCTCCACCATAAATTCCAGCTTGTTCGACGGCCCCCCCCCTCCATACGGAACATAAAAAAAATATAATAATTTAGGGCCCCGTTGCGACACCCACTGACCACCATACATTTCTATAACCGCGTATCGACACCCACTGACCACCATACATTTCTATAACCGCGTATCGATATACTTTGTGGATTTCTTTACCCGATTTTTTAAATTGTTTATAATTTTATTAAAATTAATTAATAAATTGTTTACTGCACCTATATAATAATAAAATATCACAATGGTGCTGTAACATTTCTTTACCCGATTTTTTAAATTGTTTATAATTTTTACCCGATTTTTTAAATTGTTTACGATTTTTTAAATTGTTTATAATTTTTACCCGATTTTTTAAATTGTTTATAATTTTATTAAAATTAATTAATAAATTGTTTACTACACCTATATAATAATAAAATAACGAACCATCCCGGAAATTCGTGAACCTCGCTAAGTGTTTATAAATAATTATACTTTGCGGTTTTTATCTGTTTTTTCTTATATTAATTAACTTTATAATTTTCTTAAAATTAATTAATAATAATTTTTACAAAACTAATTATCAAATTAATAAAATAACGAACCATCCCGGAAATTCGTGAACCTAGCTAAGTGTTTATAAATAATTATAATTTGCGCACCATTTTTATGTTGTATAGGAAAGTGATGAGTATATATACGTTTGAAAGCCTTACAACAATTGGTCTCATCTCGTGTGTGCCATGTTGTTGATCCGGTATGACGTCTGTCTCATGACGTCTGTCTCGTCTGTTTAATGATTAGCAGTCTCTAAATGTGTGTGTGTGTGTGAATTGGTGATGGAATTGTATAGCTCAAAGGTGCCGGCCTAAAAGATTTCTACCTAAGAGCTTGCAATTTCGGAAACCAAATTCACACATAGGCTCGCCTTACTTCGTCGGTTTCTCTGAATTGAGGAATTGGCAATGGGGTTCAAGGCGACCCGTAAAATGAGACTGTGAGCCAACAGATGAGTGGGCTTAAGAAAGGTCCCAACACCCCAGTGGCTGGGTGCCGGCTAGAAATCTGCCCAGTCGCTGGGGTTGTGTACACGAGTGGAGGCTTTTGCTATTTTTTTACAAATTATTAATAATCGTAGAAATAAATTAGCTATAGTGGAGGAGGAAAATGCCGTGTTGAAAAATAAATATGACAACGGGATGAAATAAATCCTTTTTATTAGTATAGTGTTATCTGTTCAATTGCACGTTACATGAACATGAGGTATTTATGACAACGAGACGAAAACAAATCCTTTTTAGTACTATAGTTTTATCTGTTCAATTGGGGAAAACATGATGTATTTATGACACCAATTGTCACGTTTTTTTGTGTTGGTGACCAGTTTGTGCTATTGGACGAAACGGTGTTTTATCGGGGGTGGTGGTGGTAGTATATAGGGGTGAAAATGATACCACCGTTAGGTTAGGTGGTATCATTTTGATTCCCTATATACTACTGACTTATAACCTCCCATACCTCCCATATCTTACAACAGATGTTTGCAGTTAAGGACACAAATGCACGAACATACCGGTACTATCATCCTTGGTTGATAATAACTTCTAGCATTTGATTTTGCTCTTCAGAGGAGTGTATGTTTGAAATATCAAACGATT
This sequence comes from Conchocele bisecta, assembly GCA_029237695.1. NCBI lineage: Eukaryota > Metazoa > Mollusca > Bivalvia > Lucinida > Thyasiridae > Conchocele > Conchocele bisecta. The sequence continues at coordinate 4,458,969 of CM055280.1, read as the reverse complement.
CGATGACAGGAAACAGAAAAGAGCGTTAGGATTTTAAACACATTAAGTATGTTAACATTACCCTGACTTTGGCGGGAAACCGATCTTGGACTTGTCACAGGATGACAGAGGACCATTGGAGCAACAAGCAGATCCGTCCAGGGGAACGTAAATTGTAAGACATATACGGAAGCGTTAAGGTTTTGAACAAACTAAGTTTTTGACCTTGATATTTAGATTATCGGGGGGCAATCGTGAATGTGTTACACTGCAGTAGAGGATGATTGAAGCCATATGTTGGTAAAATATCGAGTAGATTCGTGCAAGGAAACAAAACATAGAATCATTGACCCAATCGTCAAGGTTTCGCACGCACCAAGTATATGACCTTGACCTGGGGTTTCTCGGTGGTGTGGCGATTGTGAATCTGGCAGTGGGTGGTAGAGGGCATTAGGACAATATGTGTATGAAATATCAAGCAGATCCGTGCGGAGAAACCGAAAAGATATAAATTATTTACCCGAGCGTTTAGGTTTGGGACGCGCCCAGTAGGTGACCTTGACCTTCTGTTTAATGGGAGCGGTGCGATCGTGGTTTGCTGCAGGGCGGTAGAGAACCATTGGAACGACACGTGACTTACACACACATATTAAGTAGATTTGTGCATGCAAACATGCATGTTTCTCGGTGGTGTGGCGATTGTGAATCTGGCAGTGGGTGGTAGAGGGCATTAGGACAATATGTGTATGAAATATCAAGCAGATCCGTGCGGAGAAACCGAAAATATATAAATTATGTATTTTATTGTGCGACATATTAAGTAGATTTGTGCAAACAAAACATATACGATTTTGAACTCACCAAGTATGTGACCGCCGGGGGGCGGGACTATTGTGAATCTGTCAGTGGGTGGTAGAGGGCATTGGGGCAATGTATGTTTGAAATATCAATGAGATCCGTGCGAGAAAACTGAACATATAAGTTATTTATCCTAAGGTTTGGGACTCACCAAGTATGTGACCATGGCCTTTTGTTTAACGCGGGCGGTGCACTCTTGGTTTGTTGCAGGGCGGTAGAGAACCAGTGGAACGACACGTGTGTGACAGATTCGTTCATGCAAACAAAACATATAAGGCATTGACCCAAGCGTCAAGGTTTCGAACTCACCAAGTATGTGACCTTCATCCTGGGCTTAGCAGCGGCGGGACGATTTGTCATAGAGTGGTAGGGGGTACTAGGACAATATGTGTATGACACATCAAGCAGATTCGTGTGAGGAAACCAAGCATATAAGTTATTTACTCCATTGTTAAGTGTTGGGACGCGCCAAGTATGTGACCTTGACCTTTTGTTTAACGAGGGCGGGATGATCGTGGTTTGTTGTAGGGCAGTAGAGAACCATTGGAGCGACATGTGTGTGACATATTAAGCAGACATATTAAGCATTGACGCAAGCGTCAAGGTTTCGAACTCACCAAATCTGTGACCTTCACCCTGGGCTTAATGGGGGCGGGACGATCGTGAATGTGTCATTGGGTGGTAGAGTACTATGAGAGCAATGTGTGTATGAAATATCAAGCAGATCCGTGTAAGGAAAAAGAAGTTACAAGACATTTAGGTGAGCGTTATTTTTTTTGTGACGTACATATTCACTTTTGATGTACAGGAGGTACGGGATGCATTGGCGGCGGTAGCGCTATATGCTGTTTTACGACTCAGTCGTGGGGGCTGACTTACATGTTTATGTAGTTATATGTGTAAATATAAGCACTTCATTTGGGGTCTATCTAATAAAACTTTGTGTTTTCAGTTTTCAGCCTTTTTTTTTAAATTAAGTATTTATTTACCAGATGTTTTGGATTTTTATGCCACCGGGTTTCAAAGAAACGGGTGGCATATAGTGTTTGGACCGTCCGTCTGTCCGTCCGTCCGTCCGTCCGTCCGTCCGTCCGTCCGTCCGTCCGTCCGTCCGTCCGTCCGTCCGTCCGTCCGTCAGTTCGTCCGGGCACACATTAGGGTACTTATGGGGTAGGGGGCGTGGTCTAAGACAATGGGTTAGGGTTAGAACACAATGGAACTTAATCCGTACCCCGTAAGCCTATTGTGTCTTACGGGGTATTTCCTTTGATCTTTTATATAGCAAGTAACCCCTAAGGTCCGAAATGTAAGTTCGTCCGTTCGTCCGTCCGTTCGTCCGTCACACTTTTCGGTTAACCACTTTGTCACAGTTTCTCAAATATGCTGCAGGTGGCATCCGCGTTCGACAGACTCATTTCTTGTTTTTCCTATAAACACTATGTAAATAAATGTTTTATTAAGTTCGTTTGATAATACATGTATCACCACACGTTTTATCTCCATATTAATTTTTAAATTTTTTGCGACTTGCACCAAATTACCACTTTTTCCCCAAAATGACAGCTTTCCTAGCCTCCGATTTCAAGTTAGGCAATTTTTTTTCTGCTGATGAGCATATGTTTCTCGAATTATTGGCAATAATGGCATTTGAGTTGACTTTTGGGTCAAATCTATAAGTAAGTAAGTAAGTAATTTATTTATTATAGTGACATGTGTAAACAATATATATATATATATCGCAATGTTCAAGAGTCGGTATTCAGATACACCCGGCCCTATGGGCCTATATGTCACTTTTACCACAATTCATTAATATGTACATATGTATAAATAAATACGCACATGCATTGTCACAGTTATACCTTACCATGTATATGTCTCCATGTGGGAAAGGGTACATCACGGCACGTACAATAAATGCTGATTCAGATCGAATATGATTAGAGGACCACGTCGACGCCATTAGATGACCTAGTAGTTTAGAATCATTTCCAATTGAAATTGCTCTAAAGTACTATTAACTTTTACACCGCTATCTTAATTTTTTGTCGTCTGCTGTTTATTTTATATTTTCAATTTTTATCATCAAAAACATGCTTTGACTTTGACAGCACTTTAGAATAATTTACAACATGCATTGACAGCACTTTCCATCTAAGGGTTAAAATATGTTTTATTGAGAAATACAGTAAATATAAAGGAACAGCAGACGACAATTATCATGTCCAGCATTCTAAGGGTATAAGTAACACGAATGAATATCACTTGTAGAGGCGGTGTGGTGTCAAGACAAGTATCAGAGTTTCTGGGACCACCGCGACCACCTGATCCCGCTAATGGAAAAACTAAACATAATCGCACAATGTAAGAGCGACTCTGACGGCCAGTATCATTTAGTCCCATGTATGCTCAAGGAACCTCCGACCCCCGACTGTATGATGAAGTCCGACTGTATGATGAAGTCCGACTGCATCAGTACGTCCTCCGTGCTGTGTATAACGACGGCAAACGGCTTTCTTCCCCCCGGAATTTTCCAGCGTCTGATTGCAGAGTGTAATCGGTGCTGGACAATCGCAAAAAAAAAAAAAAACAAAAAAAAAAAAAAATCATCTTGTTTACTGTGGTTACGGATGCTTTGATGTCGACGCCATCCATCAAATGAATCTTTATTTCCGCGACTGCATCATTCATCTGTGGGTGACAAAATGTAGCAAGAGAGATCCGCATCCTGCTACCAACATCTGCATGGAGGTCAGGGCTTTCGTACAAGAGGCGCTGCAGAGGATTAACAAGTGCTTAAGTCCCGCGCACTTGTCATGCCTGGAACTATCGATTAAATGTCCTGATACAGGTCTGGACAACGTTGATGCGCGGTTTAGTGTCAATGAGTTGCGCAAGAACAAAGAGGTACGCTGCCACCACCATGACGACTACCATCCATTGATCTGCTCTGAGTTGCTACGTTATTGGTACGGGGATGACTGTGACGACCAGGTAACATCCGTTCTCTCCCCGGACATACTTGAGAAAAAACCCACTGAAAAACAATGTGGTCTGATCGCGAGGAACATCATCGGCAAAATGCAGCAACAATTGGGGCTGGAGTTGGGATTATCGAATGTGGAAATCGAACAAATCAAAGAGAATGATCATGTTTTTGAAAACCAGAGCACGAAAATTCTGTTGTCATGGATATGTCGCGATACTAGTGCAAATTTCCGTGTGCTGGAGCGAGCAATGATAGCTGTTGGTATCGACACGACAAATTTGTTGGCGTGTATTAAGTGAAATTTTAGTGTGATGCAACATTGGAAGCCGTAGTCGAACTCACTCGTGCCTATAGTCTGTTCCACATTTTGTTGCCGACGAACGTTTCGCTATTAAATACATTAAAGTAAAAAAAATAATTAAAGGCCCTGAACGGCTCAGTATTACAATTTTCCGATTAATCAAACACAAAAACATGTTTGGCAACTGATTTAGTACACTAAACTAACATATACTGCCTAATAGATACATCTCAAGTCTTGAGATTTACATCTTAATCGCAATGTGAAGACAACAAAAACTTGTTTTGTGTACCACTCAGTGCAAAATGTCAATATTGACAATTTCATTCCGTAACCCTACGACTTCGGCTCGGAAGCGAGTCTATAAACTCCGGCTATCGGAATTCATCGACCGCGAATCAGGCAGTTGAGGAGTTGACCCGAGCGTCTATCAGAAAATCGATCGGGCTTTGAAACACGCACCTGCTGTTTGTTTATCAACAAACATTGATATTTTCATCGACTACAAACTCATTTTTGTACCAAAATGAATGCAAACAGTTTCAAAGTGTGTGTAAATAGAAACCTGTTGGATTTATGTTTGGGAAAACCCAATAGGAGGCCAAATTCGGCCATATAGGGGCTTTAAATGTAAGTACTTTTTTCTTCAATAACAAAAAAGTCACACTCCCGAAAAAAAAAATTATGATAAAATTTGATCAACATGGGACGTAAAAATGTTGTTTAGGGCCCCGCCGAGATTCAACGGTGGCCTATAGGTTTCACCTTGTCTGTCTGTACGTTTATTTTTTGGATGTTTTTGTAAGATTTTCTCAAATCAGTCCTATCGGGTCCCTAAGTGCACCGACAGACCACATTTTCTAGTTTCAAATAATTTTGGAATTTGTGGACCGATTTTAAAAACTTTTGTTTTCTTAGTTAGATCATTTACAAACAATCTAGCCAGGTTTCCTCATTTTCCCCCCATGTTAAATTATTTGATGGAATTTCATCAAATAAAAAAAAATTGGGGAGGGTGTCTTTATTATTTATTATTGATGAAAAATTACTCTCTTTTTTTTACATTTAAATATTTTTTTACATTTAATGTGTTTAACCCTTAGACCACTACACACAACAATTGTCGTCTGCTGTTGCTTTAATATCTTTCCTTATATATCAATAAAAACATGTTTGACAGCACTAAAGTGCTGTCAAAGCTTATTGTAAATTATTCTAAAGTGCTGTTGAAGCATGTTTTGTCGCACCCGCTTGCGGAAAGCGTGATATATTCGGCACTTTGGCGTACGTACGTACGTACGTACGTGTGTCCGGTTAAAGTTTTTTGTTAAGTTTTTTGGTTAAATTTTTTTGTTATACTATATCTCTTTTTTTAGTGTCAATGCCTCGACACAAGGCGCGACATGCAGGCCGCGGCCATCTAGTTTATTATAAAAATGGAAAATAGAAAATAAACAGCAGACGACAAAAAATTAAGATAGCGGTGTAAGGGTTAATAGCCAAATGTTTCTTCGGCAGCAACACATGCAACAGACAGCAAATGACATGTTTTCAAGTTGGTATTATCTGTCAAATGATGTGGGTGGTTGATTGGCGAGTTACCTGGGAGTTGAATTGGGTTATTGCCCATTATAAAAGTAGTAAGATTATTACTGATCCAACTGCTTTTGGGAGGGGGCCAAGTGATTCTGGTGTGGCGAGGACCTGGCATCAGATAAGGATTATTCAACAAACATACTGTCAAATGATATTCAGTGTCCTGATCTGGTGCCAAGCACCCTGGTTTTGCCCTCAGATACATTTGTATGCCCCCTATGTGATAGCAATGGGGGCATATTGCGTTGCTCTTGAGGTTACGTCATCCGTATGTCCGTCTGTGTACATTTATGTCGAAAAGCTTATAAGAGTTTCTCCAACATGCAAAGGATTGCTTCGATACATGGACACTTGAATCACCTGAACATTTGTCACCCACCCACGTCACCATTAACACGACCTTGACCTTTGTCACCTTCGAAATTTCACTGAAACATTTAGCCATTTAGCCATTTTTTGTGTCAAAAATTTTTGTAATAGTTTCTCCAACATGTAATATCTTTAATATTACTCGAAGGACCATTAACATGACCTTGACCTTTGTCACCTTTGAAATGTCGCTGAAACACTTTTTGTTGAGTCGAAAAGTTTGTAAGAGTTTCTCCAACATGTCATATCTTCAATATTATGCTAAGGATTGCTTTGATACTTGGACACTTGAATCACCTGAACATTTGGCACACACTCGCGCCACCATTAACACGACCTTCACCGTTCTGACCTTCGAAATGTCGCTGAAACACTTCGCCATTTTGTTATGTTGAAAAGTTTGTAAGAGTTTCTCTAGCATGAAATTAATTCAATATTATTCGAAGGATTGCTTTCATACTTGGACACTTGAATCACCTAAACATTTGTGACAAACACGCGCCACCATTAACACGACCTTGACCCTCGTCACATTCAAAATGTTGCTGAAACACTTAGCCATATTGTTTTGTGGCTTTGCCTCATTTCATGTTCTTTTTAGCTCACTTGAGCGAAGCTGATGTGAGCTATTGTTACCACAATGTGTCCGTCGTCCGTCGTCCGTCGTCGTCCGTGAACATTTTCAAACGTCTTCTCCTCGGTAACCATTGGGCCTATAGTCACCAAACTTCATGGTCATGGTCCTTAGGTAGGGGGATTACAAAATTGTTAAAATGTCGTCATTACGTAATCCAAGATGGCCGCCGTCTAAAAAATAGCACAAATTCTTCAAAAATCTTCTTCTCAAGAACCGCCAACCGCATTTCGACAAAACTTGGTACGAATGATCGATGTACAATGCTCTTTCAAAGTTGTTAAAATGGTGACCCCGGGGTCAAAAATGGGCGTGGCCCGTGGGGTCAAATTTTATTTTTGACCAAATATGGTCCTGTCATATATCAAATTGAAGGTATCAATGAGGCGATCACTCTGGTGCATTTTTTGTCGAAATCGGATGATTATGTCATCCAAGATGGCCACCGAAAGGTCAAAAGGTCGTTCTTTTATTAGAGATTTCAAAATTCTTCTTCACACGAACTGCTTGTCCCATGGTAGCCAAACTTAAAAGTGATGGTCCATGGGTGAAGCCTTTTCAGATTTGTTAAAATGGAGATCATCGCTAATCCAAGATGGCCGCCGTTTAAAAATAGCATAAATTCTTAAAATATCTTCTTCTCATGAACCGCTAGCCGGATTTCGACGAAACTTGGTAGGAATGATCGATGTACAATGCTCTTTCAAAGTTGTTAAAATGGTGACCCCGGGGTCAAAAATGGTTGTGGCCCTTGGGGTAAAATTGGGGTCAAATTTTATTTTTGACTGAATATGGTCATGTCTACATCAAAACGAAGATATCAAAGAGGTGATCGCTCTGGTACATTTTTTGTCGAAATTGGATGGTCATTTCATCCAAGATGGCCGCCAAAAGTTCAAAAGGTCGTTCTTTTATTAGAGATTTCAGAATTCTTCTTCACACGAACCGCTTGGCCCATGGTGGCCAAACTTCACAGTTATGGTCCATGAGTGAAGTCTTTTCAGATTTGTTAAAATGGAGGTCGTCGCTAATCCAAGATGGCCGCCGTCTAAAAATAGCACAAATTCTTAAAAAATCTTCTCATGAACCGCCAGCTGGATTTAGACGAAACTTGGTAGGAATGATCGATGTACAATGCTCTTTCATAGATAGTTGTTACAATGGTGACCCCGGGGTCAAAAATGGGCGTGGCCCGTGGCGTCAAATTTGGGTCAAATTTTATTTTTGACCGAATATGGTCATGTCTATATCAAATTGAAGGTATCAAAGAGGCGATTGCTCTGGTACATTTTTGTCGAAATTGGATGGTCTGGTCATCCAAGATGGCCGCCGAAAGGTGAAAAGGTCGTTCTTTTATTAGAGATTTCAAAATTCTTCTTCACACGAACCGTTTAGCCCATGGTGGCCAAACATCAAAGTTATGGTCCATGAGTGAAGTCTTTTTCAGATTTGTTAAAACGGAGGTTTTTTCTAATCAAAGATGGCTGCCGTTTAAAAATAGCACAAATTCTTAAAAAAAAATCTTCTCCTGAACCGCCAACCGGATTTCGACGAAACTTGGTAGGAATGATCGATGTACAATGCTGTTTCATAGTTGTTAGAATGGTGACCCCGGGGTCAAAAATCGGCATCAAAACGTGAAACAGACAGTAGTTAGCTTCCTGGTACATGAGCGTTGAATTTGGTTACACCCATTATTTGTGGCTGTGACTGGGGAAATGGGGCTTATGGGTTTTGCGACCAGTGTTGATCCAAATTTAGGGGATAACCATGCTTTGTTTTACGATTTGGAGCGGCATGTGGGAGGTTTTATGGTCTGTGAATCGTAAGCGGAGCCGTTAAACTGATTCGCAGACCATAAAACCTCGCACTTACTGCTCCAAATCGAAAAACAAAGCATGATTATGCCCATTCTAATGCTTTACCTAGTGTGCTCCCCGCTTTCTGCAACGTCATAGCATATCACGAACAGTGATTTATTTAAATACGTCAGCAGGTTGTTGTCGTCATCGATAACCGCCTCACACCAAATGAATTTGAAGAAATGTAACTGCCGAAGAATATATTGCATTTCAAAGTGAGAGTAACGGCACTTTTTCTCTAAGACTATACATTTATTCAACTCTTTAAATGTTTATTTTAACAATTGTATTGCTTTTATATGTGTAGTTGCAACAGTTATTTGCTTTTATTCATTTAAAGAAATGCCAACATTTCTACATAGGGTTCGTGTGATTTTTACGAAGGAAATTTCAACAACTTGTGTCAACAGGTCTAGGATTTCCCTGGATTTACGACCAATTCAGTGGATTACCCATCTGCAATACAGTTTATTATGTATAGTCCTGTATGTGCACACTGGAATTCGTAAAGTTATAGGCTAGTACTGGCATATTGAGTTTGCATTTGAGCACTTTAGTAAATTCTTCTGTATTTTGTGCGGGTGGGGTAATATTTTTGGGAATTTGTTGAAGGGCCACCATACTGAAGTCACGTTTGTCAGTCGTTGGTCGATTCTCTTTTCTGCTTTGTGTTGTACAGGTCAATATGACAGAATGGATAACCGAAAATGTACCGATATTTATTTGGAAATATTTGCTGCCCATTGTTTACAAAAGTGTGTAGGGTTACATAAATCTGTCGCGTTGTAAAACACATACAGACTGGTAAAATGGAGTCGAACTGCCGGGACCACCAAATGCAGCTCATGAAGACGCGTTTGCTGCACCGTATTTCATCAAAATTAGTTGCATATTAACGAAAATATCAAATAATACTTACTTTGGAATGGGCGCGCTTTCAACACTTTCAGCCATTGTTGTTGTTGTTGTAACCACGTGATCATGTTTCTTGATAGTATGCATCCATGTATGCATATGATATATGTTAAACCCTATTGAGTTTTGCTCTCAATAACCTTTGAAAATATTGTTCTTCCTCGTTGCTGAAACGGTTCAGATCCTTGGTCGACCCTCGCATCCGTCATTGGCATTCTTGTACAGTGGAACCTCGCAAAACCGGACACCCTGGGACGTCCCTGCGGTGTCCGGTTCAACGAGGTTTCACTGTAAATCAGGCATTTGATTATTGTGAGCCATAGTTGAGTGCTATGCGATCACGAACATGCATTATCACCTGAGATAAATGACGAAGAAACCCATCAAACTTATGATCAGTATGTTTCTTGTCCGTTTAGAGAGGGTCCACTGTATGTGTTCTAATCCTATAACTTTTAGGGGAAGGGGCCAAGTGGCTGGTGAGGTATGTACCTGGCACCAGATTAGGTTATTCTAATTTCTGAGCTGAATATATATTTTTTTCGATGTAAGTACAGTGTATTACGTTCTGATTTTGGGATTTTCCTCCCAATGCAGCAAGTTGCATACGGAATCAGAACCCATTGGCCCGGCCTTAAATGACCTTAGCTGTTGATAATACGTTAAACACCAATAAATCAAATCAAATTGGTGCATATGTCGATGTAGACATTAATCCTTTCACCCCTAAATTACTGGCAGGGACTGTGATAGGCTAATTTAAGGACCAATCAAATTGTCACAAAATGATTTTCAGACTAGTCCATTAATAAGGGGGTGGGTTTTTTTTCTAATAAAAACATGAAAATTACTTGCAAAAAGTGCAGCTCCTGATGAGACGGCTCGTTACGATCTACACTGTTTGCCAATACCACTATACAGGTCTGTAGTGTTGAACTACTAAAGAGGTCTATAGTTTTGAAACGGTTAATGGAATCTGGCGTGTTTTAGGGTCGCAGATTTATGTGCGTGAACTGTCCTACAATTTCGTAAAGTTTATGTTTCTTCCATGTAGAACTCTCCTCACCCATTACGTAAAGAGTTCCAGACTATTGTCTTTTGCTATCAGGTTTATCAGGCAAGGCTAGGAAACGTGTAGGAATTCCAAGGCTTGCCGAGGAATTCCTGCCGTATCCGAGCCTGATAAACTTGATATTAAACAACACTGGTATTCTATTTCTCGGGTATTACACATTTATGCTAGCCAAGTGTGATATAGTGGTCGGCATGATATATTGGTCGACTGGTCGGCATGCTATAGTGGTCGACTGGTCGGCATGATATAGTGGTTGGCGTGATATTGTCGTCGTGTGATATAGTGGTCGGCGTGATATAGTGGTCGACTGGTCGGCATGATATAGTGGTTGGCGTAATATTGTGGTCGGTGTGATATAGTGGTCGGTGTGATATAGTCGCCGCTTTTGGTGCGTGTCCGGCATGTGCGTCCATGTGCGTTTTTTATGCCCCACCGCGATAGTGGAGGGGGCATTTAGTGTTGTCCTTGTCCGTCCTGTCCTTCTGTTTGTCCGTCCGTCATCGACCTTGTAAGTCATTATACTTTTAAACTGTACTAGCTACAGACCTGAAACTTGGTATGTACATGTAGCTTCCTTATGATGACTAGATGCGCAGTTTATTTCGATTTTTTATTTGACCCCCGGGTCATGGATTATCTCCCCCTTTTCGACTTATAATTTGGCAATTTTGCCTTGTAAGTTGTAAAACTCTTAAACCGTACTAGCTACACCCCTGTTTACGTCAAAAAGTTTGTAAGGGTTTCTGCAGTTAGAGTCCAGTATGCCACAGGGGGCATATCCATGTTTTGCAAATATTATGTATACTGTCTGTTCCATGTTTTGCTGCCGACGAAATTTGGGCTAAAATAATAAAATAGTCACCCTCCCCAATTTTTGTATTTGATGAAATTCCATCAAATAATGATTTTAGTGCAAAAAAAAAAAAGATTTTCCTTTGGGAATTTAACATGGGGCTAAAAATTGTGAAGCAATTTCCGATTTTGTTTTGTTTTTTGACCCTCGTCACTCTGGCGCTCTTTTTGCCCCATGTTAAATTCCCATAGGAAAATCTTTTTTTTCGCAATAAAATCAATAGGTGTTGTAATTTATCAAATAAAAAAAATTGGGGAAGGTGACTTTTATTATTGATGAAAAAGTACCTAAATTTACATATTTTTTTAGATTTAGTGTGTTTAATAGCCAAAAGTTTGTCGGCAACAAAACGTGGAACAGACAGTAGTTTAATCTATTGGTTGCAATGACAATCGATATTGTGATTTATACTACACAATCTTATACTAGAAACGTGAATATTTGTGTTTCTTGTATTAGGTTGCACATGGTTAGCCGGTGCATTTTAATATCCTGGTTAAATTGTGTCATGTTGAAAAATGCACCGGTTTCCTGGTTAGATGCCACTCAGTTCTACTTGGATGGCATAAACATTGTTTGTCTAGTAACCGGCGCAAATTTCTTGCGCCGGTTACTAGAGGAAAATGTGTTTCGAGTCCCGGACCGGTGCACTTTTTTTCTCACCCTGTGACAAGCTGAATGTATATTAGTCAGGAATCTGGTGCCGATTTCGACTCGAATCATTTTACATGTAATTCCATAGCCATGAAATTATATTTTATACAAGAAATTTAGTATATTAATATACGTGTACATGTATACTTACACTTTGGCTCTTTGTTACCTGGGAGTTGATTTGGGTTATTGCCCATTATAAAAGCTGTAAGATTATTACTGATCTTATTGCTTCTGGGAGGCGGCCAAGTGATTCTGTGTGGCGAGATCAGGATTACATGTATTCTGATTTCAGGGCTGAATATAGTTTTTTTTTTTTATTGTAAATATTCAGTTCTGATTTTGGGATTTGTACATGTACTTGAACATGTACATGTACAGGTAATATATGGGATTTATTACTAAACGCATTGACCCGGCCTTAAATGACAAACAAACAAACAAACACAGATAGACGTGCATGGAGGGGTGAGGTGGGTGTGGGTGAGGGGGGGTGGGTGGGTGGGTGATGGGGGGGGGAGTGGGTGGGTGGGGAGGTAGCAGGTGATAAATATCGCGGCTACTATTGGATGTGGTCAAGTGTAGATTCTTCGGAAAATTGCATAACTAGACATTGGTGGGCGGCAGGTGGGAGGATGTGAAGGGTAAATTGGGATTCATTCTTACTGGAATATCCATATCTCTGGTTTGGCCCTCGGGTACCATAAAGTTGATCAATATTTCAAAACATAAGCAGAATTAACTCTTTATATATTGTGGTGCAATGTCTGAAAGTGTTGAAAGCGCACCCACTCCAAAGTAAGTATTACTTGATATTTTCCTTAATATGCAACATATAAATCTGTTACATAATAAGGACAATATAACAGAATACGTACATTGAATCAGAGGCGCTTCTGGAAGTTTCAGTAGTTGTTGTTATTGTTGTTGTAACCACGTCATCATGCACCTTGGGGAAAACACCTATTGAAAATATACTGTGTCTCACAAGTTCAATTTCACCAGGTCTAAAAATACTAACAGGCACCGAGAAAATATATGTGACCTCATTTTGAGAGGTTTCTTGGTAACACATCTCCAATACTAATGCATATTTGGGCGGGTAAACGTGATGGCGTAAATTAACAGTAGGGGTTTCTGCTTCTAGGAATCACGATTTGCCTGGTTTGGCCCTCAGGTACGTGTTTTATCTTCGGCTCTTTTGTTACCTGGGAGTTGAATATGGTTATAGCCCATTATAAAAGTAGTAAGATTATTACTGATCCTACTGCTTTTTGGAGGGGGCCAAGTGATTCTGTTGTGTTTATACCTGGCATCAGATTAGGATTGTTCTGATTTAAGTGCTCAATTTATAGTTTTTCTATTGTAAATATTCAGTTCTGACTTGGGAATTTTCCCCCCATTTGTACAGGTAATATGTGGGATTTAGTACTAAACCCATTGACCCGGCCTTAAATGACGTTTGCTGTTGATAGGCTGTTAAATCACAAAAAAACAAATAAACAATCATGATTGCAAAAGACATGTGTATGGGACGACTGGTCATATGCCTGATTTACAGTGGAACATCTCTAAACCAGACACGCTGGGGACCTCCCAGGGTGTCCGGTTTAGAGAGGTTTCACTGTACATGTTAAAATGAATGAAATAAAATATTGTTAAATCAATAAATAATTATATATTTATTCCACAAATTTAGTATATTGTACTTGTATACAACATAGGCTTCAATGTACGGAGCCTCACATGGGAACGAATTGTTAATTTGAGGGAACGAATTGTCATTTCTAGGGAACAAATATTTATATTGTTGGAACAAATTGTTAAATTGAGGGAACAAATTGTTATTTTGTGGCAACAATTTAATATTTAAAAAATCCATGTCCCTACTGGGCTCCGTATTCAATCAATAAACCGTTTCCTTTCTACAATTTGTGTTTGTATGCTTTTGTTGCACCCTGGTCACTGCTAGTCATGTATGAAAGTTGTTTTGGCTGTCACGACCACAGGTTAAAGTAACAGATCAAATTATATAAATACATCAACCTCTTTTGTCGTCTGCTGTTTATTTTCTATTTCCATTTTTATCATCAAAAACATGCTTTGACAGCACTTTAGCATAATTTACAACATGCTTTGACAGCACTTCAGAAGCATTTCCATTGGAAATGATTCTGAAGTGCTGTTAAACCATGTTTTTATTGAGAAATAAGGCAAGATATAAAAGCAACAGCAGACAACAATTGTTGTGAGTAGCGGTCTAAGGGTTAAATATACCTAAAAGCGTCGATAAGTGAGAGAAAAAAATAAGCTAAAACATTTTTTGTACTTCCTCCTGTACACATTTTCTCACTTATTGATGCTTTTAGGTATATTTAATGTATGTATAGACCTCGGTCTGTTACTTCAACCTGTGGCCACACCCCCATGTGACGGCCAGAAACTTCGGGTTAGCATGTAGGGGTGGTGAGGAGGGGGTCGGATCATAAATATCTCTGCAACAACTGGGGGCGATCACGCATAGATACCCAGTAAAATTGCTTACCCAGACGATGACGCCCTCATTATCCCCTCGCCGATAGGCAAGATAGGAGTTGGTCCATGTACGTTAGTAACACCTTTCATTTTTCAATCACTTCTCCAATTTTGATAATATTTAGCCACAATGTGTGGCTAGGGATGGTACGGCTTTGTTTTGCAAATGACCCACGTCCGACCTCCCAAGGTCACTGAGGACTTATGTTCACTTTGTTTGTAAAATTTGTAAGGCAAAAAATGTAGTTTTTAGCTCACCTGAGCGAATCTCATGTCGGCTATTGTTACCGCAATGTGTCCGTCCGTCCGTCCGTCCGTCCGTCCGTCCGTCGTCCGCCCGTGAACATTTTCAAACGTCTTCTCCTCGGTAACCATTGGGCCTATAGTCACCAAACTTCATGGGCATGGTAGGGGAATTATAAAATTGTTAAAATGACGTCATTACGTAATCCAAGATGGCCACCGTCTAAAAATAACTCCAATTCTTCAACAAATATTCATCTCAAGAACCGCCAATCGGATTTCGACGAAACTTGGTAGGAATGATCGATGTACAATGCTCTTTCAAAGTTGTTAAAATGGTGACCCTGGGGTCAAAAATGGGCGTGGTCTGTGGTGTCAAATTGGGGTCAAATGTTTTCCAATCTATGTTCATCCGGAATTCGTCTCATTGTAATGATCTTTTTGGTTGGTTTTCTTATCTTGTTCACGGTATATGCGCGCTGGCGACTGGCCTTCTGCGGTTATCGGCCAATCATATGTAGTGTAACAACGACTGTACGATTAGCGATAACGTCATCGGGGAAGCCCACGGTGATTGGAAAACATGGCTTCCCGAGAAATGATAGAAATGTCTGTGCGATTAAATTGTCTGTCGTGACGCACAGGACGGGTATACATGTAGGTTTGATCAAATGTTCGATTGGAAACAATGTTGTCTCTATGCAAAATGTTTCTTTACGGTCCGGGACGACGTAAAAGTGTATTTTCAACCCGATGTTTACTCCTTTATATAGCAGTATCTCGGCCTCGGAAATATGTCCATTCTTTCCCGACCTAGCAATGATGATAATTTTTTTAAAACAAAACAATCGATAGCTCGAAAACGCGTTGACATAGCGCATCGGGGAATATATCGTTGCGGAATACTAACATTGTCCCAACTTCTGCAATATATGGCACGCCGTTCTTATATTTATTCCCGAAACAAGATATCTACTAAAAGATATAAGATATCTACTAAAATATATAAGATATCTACTAAACATATAAGATATCTTAATTAATTTGCATTTATATAAGATATCTTATAAACTATATAAGATATCTACTAAAGTATATGAGATATCTACTAAACTATATAAGATATCTCATAAAGTATATAAGATATCTACTAAAGTTTAGTAGATATATTATAAAAAAGTATATAAGATATCTTATAAACTATATAAGATATCTACTAAACTTTAGTAGATATCTTATATATTTAGAGATATCTCATAGTTTTATAAGATATCTACAAAGTTTAGTAGATATCTTATATAAAAAAGTATATAAGATATCTTATAAACTATATAAGATATCTACTAAACTTTAGTAGATATCTCATATAATATATAAGATATCTAGTAAAGTTTAGTAGATATCTTATATAAAAAAGTATATAAGATATCTTATAAACTATATAAGATATCTACTAAACTTTAGTAGATATCTCATATAATATATAAGATATCTAGTAAAGTTTAGTAGATATCTTGTTTCGGGATAAATATTAATCGAAAATTTATAACGGCGTGCCATGGCACGACGTTCTTATATTTATTTATTTATTCCCGAAACAAGATATCTACTAAAAGATATAAGATATCTACTAAAATATATAAGATATCTACTAAACATATAAGATATCTTAATTAATTTGCATTTATATAAGATATCTTATAAACTATATAAGATATCTACTAAAGTATATGAGATATCTACTAAACTATATAAGATATCTCATAAAGTATATAAGATATCTACTAAAGTTTAGTAGATATCTTATATAAAAAAGTATATAAGATGATCTTATAAACTATATAAGATATCTACTAAAACTTTAGTAGATATCTTATATACTTTATGAGATATCTCATATAGTTTATAAGATATCTACTAAACTTTAGTAGATATCTTATATAAAAAAGTATATAAGATATCTTATAAACTATATAAGATATCTACTAAACTTTAGTAGATATCTCATATAATATATAAGATATCTACTAAAGTTTAGTAGATATCTTGTTTCGGGAATAAATATAAGAACGGCGTGCCATAGCAATAGGCGACAATGATATAACTCGGTTGACGTTTCGTGAGAGTCCGTTGTCTCGAGGCCGTCCGGGTTCGGCCTATTAAAAACTTTGTAACCTTCAATAGATGGAGTATATGGAGGGAGAAAAAAAATATTCTTCATTTATTGATGCTTTTATGCATATTTAATGTATTTATAGACCTCGGTCCGTTACTTCAACCTGTGCCTTTTACTTGAGCGTTTTGAATTAACGACTTTCCAAAATGACGTATGGTCCATTTCTGCAAGTGAATCTAGATTTCTATTTTCGTTCGTTAACCATTCATTTGCAAATATTCTCATTTTCTTTCGAAAATGGCGCTTAGCGTCCTTGTATTTTCGGTATGACGGGGCATCACTGTTTCTAGGCCGACCACTGTCAATCCACTTAGCTCGTTTGTGTTTGTTAATTGTGTGCAAACATTTAAGGTCTTTGTTCCAGTGTGGTTTTGAAAACGGTTTGTACACACATTTAGACAAACACGATTCTGCAGACACAGAAATACACTGAACAATGGAATCGTATGTGCTATCTATATTGTTATAATCCAAACTAACTTTCTTCAACTGATCATACGATGTAACACCGTATGCATCACGTTCTGCTTGATTAGACCAGTTATATGAACCCTTCGTAAATATGCCAGGTACACCAGTAGTCTCCGTCTCTGTGTTGATTTGCAGACTCATAAATAGTGGGAAGTGTCGCGATATATTAAGTGGTGCGTCATCACTGACGCTACACTGGATAACGTCTGCGAGAAATGATTCATGTACGCAGATGTGGTCAATGAAACTAGGGATGCCGTCATTGTATGGTATGAATGAATACTGTGGTCCCTCGCATATGTCAAGTAGAGTTACAGCCTGCATGTATTGATGTCTTAGCGCACTAGAGAGGTACCGTTGACGTGTGCTGTATACAGGCGCGGATACAGGGGGGGGGGCCAGGGGGTCCGGACCCCCCCCCCCCCCCTGCTCTCGGCAAAAAAAAAAAAAAAGACGAAAATCTACAATACTCGAATAGTTGGAAGACTTTTTTCGTGGCCTAGGTGTCAGGAAATCCCATCTGCGGCGATCTGGCATCTAAAAATTTCCTGGGGGAAGACCCCCAGATCCCCCTACTTTACGATTTCGTGCTCGCGGAGGTCGGCTATGTCGATTTTTAATTACAAACCCCCCCCCTGCAATTATTTCTGTATCCGCGCCTGGTATATATTGGGCATGATAGCTGTATAGTCAGTGAGTGATTTTGTTGTTGCAGTTAAAATCCCCCAGAATAATAACATGACCATCAGTTGAGTACGTCGAACAGAGCTCTTGAATCTTGTCAACGTACTCCTTAAACTGTCTTATGGGATAGCGCATAGTCGGTATCACATACAAGTTGCAGGTAGCTAGGGACATCTTTAGTACAACGATACGATAATTTATTTCAAAAGTCTCAATAGCGGGTTGGTGACGTTTATGCCACAGAAATGCAACACCGCCTTTACCGATGCGACGATTATTTACACAATGTGTGTCTTTGGAGGTGGCAACAAAACTGCAGTAGTTTGAATTGAAGCTGTTTATATTATCCGGAAGTAGCCAGTGCTCATATATCGACATTTCTGCTTGTAAGTTGTGTGTCCAAATACGGTAGGCCGGTCATGACGCCCGTGGCGTTCCATGACATAATGTTAAGTGTTTTGTGAGTCTCCAGTAAAGGTGGTGTAATAATTTCGTCCCTGGCTCGTATTCTACGGTCTAACAATCCACTTCCTGCACGACGTGCCGGGCGGCCAGAACTCCGTATCTAATACTATGTCCGTATGCTCGTACCAAATGGCTATTTGGGCACACAACGATTCGTCCCAGCAACTATTGAACACTGTGGCACGTACACATTTAACATCATTCTGTTTTAGATGCTCTTTCAAGTTATTTTCGTCACAGTCTGGGTCTATCCCACTGATAAAATATTTGGCCGTACAACTCGTAGATTAGTCCATCGACTGGAGATGGTTCAGAGGATGGCTGCAAGGCGGGTTTCCAATAGGTACCATAACACTTCTAGTGTGACCGACATACTGCATAGTCTGGAATGGAGATCTCTTAGCAAAGACGTGTCGATGCCAGGCTATGTATGGTCTATAAAATAAGAAATTCTCTTGTAGCCATTGACGAAGATAATTACCTCATTAGAGGCACTGGCAGACGTCAACATCAATACCGACAATTACGTGCTGACAAGGACTACACACGATTCTCATTTTTCCCTCGGACCGTTATCCAGTGGAACCAGCTCCCGTCTCACACTTGCTTGGCAGAGTCACTGGGTTCATTCAATAGACAGGTCTTGAAGAACCAGCACTCTAGACTCAACTAAATTTGAACACTCTTCTTTCTCTGTATTATTTTCCTTTCTTTACTTTCTTCTAACTTTTCTAACTCTTCTGCTCTATCTCATCTTTTTCATATTTCACTATTTTTCCGTCTAAGCACTCACTGCATGGTGATAAGCCTCAGTATTGAGGGTATACCAGTATACTGGCAAAAGCAAAACAAAATAACTCCTTTAAACCTTGGCGGATCAGTTGGAATTTGGCATTCAGACGATAGACTAGTCTTCGGATCAGTGTATGTAGAAGCTGGTAGATTCGCCACTACATGATTGCCTGAACATACGACAGGTATTTGTTGACCGTTCAGCGCATCATCAACACGACGATTGATAACGGGAATATTGTCATTGCTGTTTTGTTCTCCCAATAGCTTCTCTGTGCTAAAAGGCAAGTCCATTTCTTGATTACTCGCGCCCATGTCACACCGCCTAAGGAAGCGATTTGAACTAGATTCCCGATATAACTTCACGCTTAATTGTGGTTGTGGCTGAATAAATTGGGCTTATGGGATTTGAAGCTAGCTATACTCCTCATCCTCTAGCTCGCGTATGCAACCTAATGACAATATATACTGTTTGTTGGAGCCGCGGTCGGAATTTCCTTGACTGAATGGCTAGCAGAGCAGATCCTGATCAGACGGTGCGGATGCACAGTCTGGTCTGGGACTGCATCGGTGGACGATGGATGGACAAGTCAGCGGCTGGAACTCGCGATACACATTACAATTACAACGACAACAACTAAATATCTTAATTGCTTTTAACTGTTCATTCCTTTAGACTATAGGCACACAGAGGCTAGGTATCTAAATTGTAGTGGTTAATTGATAAATAAACAAGATAAAATGCTGTAGTAACAAATGTGGGACCAGTGACTGCAACATCGAACTTTCCAATATATATGGAGCGACCAAAGGATACATCCGCTGAAAGAATAAATCGTCTCCACGGAAACCAGCTCACCCACCACTATAAGCTACATGATGATACCTACAAGCTACATGATGATACCTACTATGCCTACAGTTCTACAGATATGAGAAATTAAATATTTTAAAGTTGCTGTCGCCGTATCTTATTGGTAAGGTCGTATGACACAAATTATCATTATTTTGGTACACACCTGTAGAATAGTGTCTTAACAGAGCATACTGACCTTATCGGTGCATTGAAAGTATGAAAAAGTGTCTTTTATCCAAGAAAATCGCGGTAGTGTTTGTCTCCCAACTCAACTCGCTACTCATGAATATTCATGAGGGCCGATCAGGTGACAATGTTGTTGTTGTTGTATTCCGATGTTCCGCAGCTTATTTTTCGGCGCACCCCTTCAAGCCACAAGACAGGAAGGGTTGTTACTCACCTATCCAGCAGTAGTTTCGCTACTTCAAAATCGTAATGCAGCCCTTGTCTGCGTTTCAAGTCCCTCCACCTCCCTATCTCTGACATCAGGGCAACTCTGGATGTCGCCCTTTTTTTGTCATAGTCGATCTTCCTTCGTTTTGAAGCGGACCTCGTAATTTTCGGTTTCCTGGTCGTCATCTGTTGTTGTTGTGTCCTCTTCCGTTTTGGTACGACGCATGCGCGGAAGTTATGAATATTTATGACTGACGTGAAGCTCATTTGCATAAAACGACCCGACTAAAGTCATGTCTTTAGAACGATATATTAATTAGCACAGTTAATTTGAGGTCCCAATTCTTGCGGATCCGTCATCAGTCATGCATTGGCTATACGGGAAAAATGCCCTTTTCCGCGAGATAAATCGTTTAATGACATAAAATAGCATTTATACAGCGACAGCATCTTTAAATGTAAAAAGTTGTGATAAAACTCATAGCCAGTGCAAATGTGTGTATATATGTACAGTTGTTTAGAATTACGTGCACAATATCTTACAAACTTTAAATATATTCTTAATACGTTTTTAATACTTTTAAGACCACAACTACATGACATTGTACAACGTATTTTAATACGGTGCCGCGAAAAATCAGCGCGGGAAGCTCAACGACAACAACAACAACAATGTTCATACATTGTATTTTACTCTTAAACTAAATATCTTAATTGCTTTTAACTGTTCATTCCTTTAGACTATAGGCACACAGAGGCTAGGTATCTAAATTGTAGTGGTTAATTGATAAATAAACAAGATAAAATGCTGTAGTAACAAATGTGGGACCAGTGACTGCAACATCGAACTTTCCAATATATATGGAGCGACCAAAGGATACATCCGCTGAAAGAATAAATCGTCTCCACGGAAACCAGCTCACCCGCCACTATAAGCTACATGATGATACCTACAAGCTACATGATGATACCTACTATGCCTACAGTTCTACAGATATGAGAAATTAAATATTTTAAATGTAAAAAGTTGTGATAAAACTCATAGCCAGTGCAAATGTGTGTATATATGTACAGTTGTTTAGAATTACGTGCATAATATCTTACAAACTTTAAATATATTCTTAATACGTTTTTAATACTTTTAAGACCACAACTACATGACATTGTACAACGTATTTTAATACGGTGCCGCGAAAAATCAGCGCGGGAAGCTCAACGACAACAACAACAACAACATGATTATAGGAAACAGGCAGGCAATTGATATCCCATAGACCCACATTCACACAAAGACGACAATCGCAAACTACCTGCGCCAAAATCAATGTTGTTACTTCCATTCCTGGAGTCACTGACCTAAGCCGATTCTATATCCATGGCAAACACGGGGTCATGCGGGTTGATTTCCATAAGTTATTTCCCCTTTTCTGACGGAAACGTCTACTTTCACTTTCGAAATCTCTAGCTCGCCCCCACATCAAGTCGCACACAGAAAATTTAACCTGCATGTGTAGAGCATGCAAATAATATAATAACATGTTTGGCACAGACATACCTTTCCTGTAGCATCCATTTTGTGTATCTCTCTGTCGTAATAATAGCAAGCAATGCCGTTGTCCTGAGAATTGTGGTTCTCGAAACTACATAAGGCATCAGAACCAGATCAGATATCACCTACAGTCTTACAAATACTACACTCTGAGATCTCACCAATACTGGAGGTTATATTTCAAAAAATCTCTCAACACCGGACAACTACCCCAATTATGGAAGAGTGCGAATGTAGCCTCAATTTACAAGAAAGGTGAGAGATAAAACCCAGCAAACTACAGGCCAATTTCACTCACATGTATATCATGCAAAACTCTTGAACATATCGTTAATTGCTTCCTCCATAACAAAACACCTTAACAAAGAAAACTTAGTACATGACATGCAACATGGATTCCGATAAAAGCGCTCCTATGACACTCAATTGTTGATGCTTGTGGAAGACTTACTAAAATCTGTATATAACAAAAAAACAAATCTACCTGATCCTTTTAGACATTAGTAAAGCATTTGACAAAGTTAGCCGTGAAAAACTACTATATATACTTCACTTATATGGAATCAGGGGAAACACACTTAAATGGAAAAAATAATTCCTTGACAACCGCAAGCAGTCAGTAGTGTAAATGGGGCGTCATCAGATCCAATCCCGGTGTCATCTGGAGTCCCACAGGGCTCTGTTCTCGGATTGTACTGGCTATAGTAATGTGAATCTTAATAGGCATCCATTTATCTCTGCTGCAAACACCGACTGAACAAATGATTTGCTGATGATATGTGTATCACACAAGAAGAAACAATATTACATTCCTCTAGTTAATTACATGTTATTACTTATGAAGATGTGTGTGTAATGCATACAAAACAAATGCTAAGCTTTACTGGATTATTCCTGTTTCTATACAGCTCCTTCCCCTCTCCACATACAAAATATGTCGAGTGTTATACAGTTTCCCATAACACCATTTACTACAATTACTCTTTTTGAAATATTTAAAGGAGAACATACTAAAACACTGTTTACCACCCATTTCAGTTGGACTCGCAGCTCAGTACTTTCAGTACTTTGATTACAATGTGGACATACCCCCCCCCCCCCCCCCCTCCCCGTCCCCCTCATTTGAATGGATCTTTGCAAATATTATAACTGAAATGAGTAGTGTTAGTTGTTGATATGTGCTGATATTAGTACTTGATAGTTGAAATGTGCTCAAACTATTAGTCTGCTATTGGACATTATGTGTTAGAATAAATTTGTGAAACCTGGTATTAGTATATGCCCTGTCCTGTTCTTTTCTATACATGTTGAAAAAGTTAAATTGCCCAAAATGTTTTTCACACGAAGGGGGTTATGTCTAATGGGGTTAAATTAAAGGTTGATGCCGTCACATTATGTAAAAACACATTTTCATGAAAATTATGATAGCCCAGTCCCAGATCAGCCGACGCATCAGGTTAGGGTATACATGGGTAAGCAATTCAATACGTATCATGAAATATGGCGGACGACGTGTGAAATATATAAAATGCATGGCAACTGACTACCGTCCAGTACATTTTTAATGACATGTTGTATAGTCCATGGGAAAAGGTACATTATGATATTTGCGAAGAGCGCAGTCCCAGATCAGCCTATGCATCAGATCAGTGTATACATTGGTAAGCAATTCAATACGTATAATACAATATTGAACAAGGCGGACGACGTGTGAACTATAATTATAAACTGCACGGCAACTGACCACCGTCTAGTTTCTGTTTAAGTACATGTACATGTTGTATAGACCCTGGTGCTTAAAAGCAGATACTAATATAACACAAATATTCACTGCATTTTATATGTGTATTTGGGAAAAGGTCATATTTTTGTTGAGTCGAGAAAACGTGTTTAGTATATATGTATTTACACACATATAACATACAATTGTGTGTCATATTTTAGGCACCAGATACAAGACGTCATTAAGGTAATTATCGGCCACGACGTGATAGTCACTGAATCCACAGGGTGTTAATCGGATTTATTTAATTTGTTAACGCTATCAGAACTGATCACCGTCGTTTGCACTATGGGGTGCCGGGCATTGATTCTACGCAAGCTGAAAACTATAGACCCATAACGATAGTAAGCTTTTTTGGTAAACTATTCACTTCTATACTAAATGACAGACTCACAAGATTTCTAGATAGAGAAGACAAATTAAATGATAAGCAAGCTGGATTCAGGAAACATTTTTCCACAACTGACCGCATATTTGTACTTTATGCCCTTATTGAAATGCTCCAACCAAGGAAACAGAAATTATTTTGCACTTTTGTCGACTTCAGTAAAGCATTCGACTCTGTATGGCGTATAGGCCTGTGGCAAAAAATCATAGCCAATAATATATGTGGAAAAAATATTTAGAGTTATTTATAACATGTACCAAAACATAAAATCATGTGTGAGCTTTAACCATGAAAATTCTGCCTTTTTCTCTTGCGGTGTTGGGTTAAGACAGGGCGAAAACATGTCGCCAATACTGTTTTCCCTGTTTTTGAATGATGTAGAAAGTTTCTTGCAATTTAAAAACTGTCAAGGTATCAAACTTGATAACGAAGGTCCAGATATGGCCTACTACTTAAATATCCTTATAATGTTATATGCTGATGACACAGCTAGTGATCTTAGCAAATGACGAGCACTCTATGCAGTACAATGTGTATTGTTTTAATGAATATTATACTACATGGAAATTGAATATAAATTTTACCAACACAAAAATAATTGTTTTTGGAGCCAGAAACACTAATAAATATAAATTCAATATTGGAGGTAATCAATTAGAAATTGTAGCTAATTATAAATACCTCGGAGTACTGTTTTCCAAAACTCGAAGTTTTAACAAAGCAAGACAACATGTCTCCCAACAAGCAAGAAAATCTATGTTTCTGCTATATAAAAGAAAATATAGACCTCCCATTCGATATACAATTAAAGCTTTTTGACCATACTATATTACCCATACTCCTTTACGGTAGTCAAGTATGGAGATTGGAAAACGTTAAACTCATGGAACAAATTCATAATGAATTCCTCCGACACATCACTAAATTACGTAAAATCACTCCGCTGTACATGCTATATGCAGAGCTAGGACGATTTCTGTTGGAAATTGAAATTAAATATCGAATGATTGGATTCTGGATCTCTATGATAAACGGTAAATTTTCAAAACTCAGTAATCAATCCTACCTGAAACTGAAACACGATTATGACAACGACGTATGTATAAACCCCTGGGTCAAGCATATTAAACAAATCTTAGATTCAACAGGGTATAATTACCTCTGGTACCAGGAGTTCATAAATAACCCACATGCAACTAAAACGGCCATCACCAGAACTTTAAAATATCAATATATACAGTACTGGAATAATCTGCTCTTGCAGTCGTCAAAAGGAAGATCTTACCAAATATACAAAGATAACATAGAGCTAGAACAATATCTAATAACAACATCTGAATCAAAATACATGCCGTTAATTAAATTCCGAACCAGTAATCATAAACTACCTATTGAAACAGGAAGATGAAACAATATAGAACTTTCAGTAAGGAAATGTAGTAAGTGTAACGTAAACACGACCGGTGACGAATTCCATTACTTATTTGAATGCCCGCTGTTTAATAACGATAGAAAACAATATTTAACAAAATATTATTATACCCGCCCAAACATGTTGAAACTTAAACAATTATTTCAAACAACCAGCAAAACAACGCTTATAAATTTATACAATTTTGTCAAAATAATTATTAACACTGTAGACTAATGTTTTAATGCAATCAAAAGGTAGATCTACATTCAGTATAAGTATAACCCGAAACCGCCCTACTGTAATAGCCAATTGCCAAATCGCCAGTGTTCAACCTATTCTCCCAAAACATAGAAATACTATAATGTACATGCGATCTTGGATTTAAATTTGCCAACCACCAGTTATGTAAACTTTGAACCGTATAAATATACTTGTTAATCTACACAATTGACCTACACCCACCAACCCACTAACTAAAAGCCCCATATCCAGATTACAATCTTGATTTTACAAACATGCAAATTCCATTATGAGTGTTTGAACGTTTGCATTATTGCTATGTTCACTACATGTATAATATACGTAGCCAGTGATCACTGATAGGCGAGACCATGCAGGAATTAATGTGTTATGTTATTGTTCAGAAAGCTGTTGCTCCATTTTCAAGGTGTATGATTACGTGGTACTAACAACAACAACAAGTACTGAAACTTCCAGAATCCATCTGATTCAAAGTACGTATTCTTTTATATTGTCCTTATTACGTAACGGATTTTGATGAAATATGGCGCATCAAATGCGTCCTGTTAAGCTGCATTTGGTGGTCACTGTATTTTCGCCCAAACTTCTATCATTTCTGCGAAGAATCGATTTCCGTGTCTACCGACACGGTCGAGTCTTCATAAAAACCACATAAGTCTGTGCCGAACTCCATGGACCACCAAATGCAGCTCCTGAAGACGCGATTGCTGCGCCATATTTCATCAAAATCCGTTGCATATTAAGGAAAATATCAAATAATACTTACTTTGGAGTGGGTGACGTTGTTGTTGTTGTAACCACGTGATCATGCACCTTGATATTATTAACACATCAATACTTGTTTGTTTCCTGTGTCATTATTGATCAACAGACTGCAGATGTGTAATGGATACATAGACATGTACATGTATATCACAATATAAATCTATATTATTCATTTGAAGCTACATGCATAGTGCTGCTGCACTGATTTGATCTAGTGTCACACTGGTCACAAATGTAGACCCATTCTTTTATCTTTATATTTCCGTGTCTTACTATAAATATACATTGCCACGCACTACTGTGTAGAGGTCAACTCGAGACCAATCAGCTGCGGGATGCTCCCTTCTCAATACAGATGCAGATTTGTTTTCTGACTCCAGATAACCCAATTTCTATATTAGGAAAGGCTATGATATTTATTATCACTGCTGGAGACCGGACCAATCAGCGGCTTGAACGAGCACCACGTGTGTGGCTAGAGCCGCTAATACACACACTTGCAGCTCAGAAAAGTACGACTACTACTTGTTTATTCTGAGTTACATACCTTTACTATGATATGTACATGAAAATAGGACTTTTAAAATGAAATTTGGCGGGCCCCAGGGTCTCCAGGGTCAAGGTCAAACTCTATTTGTTAATACTTTCAATGTTAAGTTTTCGTGTTACGATCATTACTTCAACACCTTATCAGCTACAGTCATCAAACTTTATACATCCCTTTACTATGATATGTAGATGAATATAGGACTATTAATTTGTTTTCCTCGGGCCCCAGGGTTAAGTTCAAATGCTATTGTTTTAATACTTTCAATGTTAAGTTTTCCTGTTACGATAATTACTTCCAACACCTTATCAGCTACAGTCATCAAACATTATACATCCCTTTATATTAATATGATATGTATATACGATTATAAATTTAAAAATTCTCCCGCCCCATGGTGAAGGTCAAGGTGGAACAAGGGGAGACATTTGATTCCGCGGAATTCTTGTTGTTGTTTGTTTTGGTGTTGCTGTTTTATTTTTTAGCATAAGCGCAGTTCTGTGGCCGATTTCGCAAGATTGCTGGGTATACTGGTTTGGCCAAGTGTATTTTGACGGATTAATTATTTATATTATTGAAATGCATTAATCATACAGAATCATACTAACCTAGTTCATGTTGATTATCACGGTGGCTTCCATGTTGTAGATGAATACACTTGCATAACGTTTGATAATCCATACTTATATACATGTAGCAACATATTCTTGCATAAAATCAGTGTGTCCAACAGCATTGTATGTCCAAATATTTGAACAATGTAGGCAGTGAGACTTGTGCTCATGCCTGACGGTGCATATGCTATGTTTACTGTTAATACAATAACAGTGTATTATATAATAATAAATTAACACTGGGGTGTAACAAAAATAACACACTTCTCGTGTGTAATAACCAAATGTCAGTGTGGATCTGGGTGGACAGTTCGCCTCAATCCAACCGGACACACAGGACACAAGTGTCTGGGTGGGTAAGTAGAGACTTTATTACTTTGTTTAGTGCAGGCTCTGCTTACCAACTCGAGTTATTGCACCTGTCTAGAACTATGCACAATAACACTGCATCAGTCATCACTTATCATTGATCACTGGAACAGATACATCTTATAATTTAGCAATCGCCATGCTATCCATACGTGTACGTCACGCCATAGTTTTGCATACGTGCTGTATTTTATCTCTTATGCCACCACGTTATGGCCAGAGATGTGTTTAATCTAATAAAGGTATGTTCTGTTCTGTTCTGATTATTTAATCCCATTATTTCATCAGTAGCTAACTGGACTAACTGGCACTAACACAACACGAATGTAATCCCCCATGGCACGCGTCTCACAAAACCAGGTTTTAGAATGATAAAGTATTTACTACAAGCGTAAATTAAGGTACATTGTAGGATCTGTTGGGAAAACAATTAAAACAAAAACAACAACAACTTGTGTTTATCATGGCCCTGTGTAAAGTGGTTTAATTGCAGATATATGATGATACTGGGACTGCTGGCTTATTTCTATTTTCACCCATATAGGTACATAACTATCAGATTTCCTATCTTATTGCGTTCAGTAAGACGGATAAAAAATATGATATGTATGTACCGATATTGGTGAAAATAGAAACATCCCAGCGGTCCTAGTATCGGCATGTATCTGCAATTAAACCACTTTACACAGGGCCATGATAAAAACACATTTGTATTTTTCATTTTTTTCTCAAGAAAATCCTACAGTGCCCCGTTAAAGATGGAATAATACAAATGTAACCCCCACATATGTAAGTTGATACATATAATTGATTTAAATAATTAAAACTAATCGCACCTGAACGGAATCCCAATAATGTTTACAATATGTACAGTAACATCACATATCTGTCTGAACCTTTCCTGGCCCATGAGGAAGTCGAACGCCCCATCATTGCTACGACAGCTGACGCAGATGTATCTCAAGTCGATATTGCGTCACTGTTTCTGGTCTGGCCCGTCTATACATTCACATGAGGCGATATAAAACTCCATTTCGCCCGACAATCTCCATTTCGCCCTTTTCGCCCATTTCGTACTTCAGTCATACCCGCGACAGCCATTGCAGAGCTCGCAATATCGAAAATAGACGAAAACCGAGTAGGCTCGAAAACCGGGTGGGGGACTTTTACTGTAGTTCAACTTAAACTTCAAGTTAACAACACAATTATACTGTATCACACCTGAGGAATACTTAAGCGGAGTACGTCATGAAAAATGTATCATCTAGATCTAAAAAAATTATTATCTACTTCCTGGTTTCTAACTATAGACTATCGCCCATATACTATAGTCACTGTTCTCATGGATTCGTGCCCCATAAGCACACACATTCATATGCTGTGTTATATTATTCTGATTAAATTTCTGAAAATGTTCAAACACTTTACTGTGAGTGCACATAAGGAAAACTTGTTATTTATGCCCCTAGAAATAACCCACCAAAGTCACCTAGCCTCGAGTACGGGAAATTATTGACCTTGAAACTTCTCATCAGGAGTGGACTTGGGGCGAACAACATGAAATTAAAATTGCAAAGTACAGTAGCGTAACCATTTGTCGGGATTACCCTCCACGTCGGGAATTTTCTTAAACCGCATTTGTCTCTAATCACGGAAACTTTCACGGTCAGTTTCCCGGACATTTTTTGCAGAAGACACCTATCTGTCAAATGGAGAAAAATATTCCACATCGCCCTTGGTCATGTAAGGTTTTAATAAAAATTGTTAGAATACCTTCAAAATTTTGTATTTCAGCTATTCCCACTTTTGTCCACTCATAAACATCATTATTGAAAAAGATTTACAAAAATTGGGCTTCACGATTCACCCAAATCCTCCCCAAATCCTCATTTCCCCCCCCCCCCAAATCCTCCCCCAAATCCTCATGTAGTGAATAAGTTATCCAATTAATATGTCGCAAAACCTTTTAATATCGTTCTTAAGAAGTTATTGAGCCCGATTTGAATACGTTTTTATGGTAAAAAGAGTCTTATTTCGATTGTTTTAATTTAACTGAACCCGATTTGAATACATTTTTATGGTAAAAAGAGTCTTATTTCGATGTTTTAATTTAACTTTGGCATTCTAGCAGCCAAGGGAGATCATCCAAAATAAATTATGAGATAAATGCAAGGGAGATAAATGTTGTTTGACCCATTTTGAAACATGCAAGTTATTTCCCAATTCCATGTTTATTCATCTGTTTTTTTATCTCAATCAATCAAATTCAGCACATATAGCTTGAAAATATGACCACGTCCGTAAATGTCAAGTGTCAAATGTTTCAATTGACCAAAATGGGTCAAACAACATTTATCTCCCTTGCATTTATCTCATAATTTATTTTGGATGTTCTCCCTTGACTGCTAGAATTAAAACATCGAAATAAGACTCTTTTTACCATAAAAACGTATTCAAATCGGTTTCAATAACTTCTTAAGAACGATATTAAATGGTTTTGAGACATATTAATTGGATAACTTATTAATTACATGAGGATTTGGGGGAAAATGAGGATTTGGGTGAATCGTGCGCCCGCAAAAATTAAGCATGGTTCTGTTGGTCTGCGTCACTGAATTCTTTAGCCATTTGGAGCAGTCAATGTCATGTAAACACAGACTGGTAGCTGTCAAATTACCAGAATAGAGCTTCTCATTATACTGGGGGGTTTTTTATGAAAAAAAATAAAAAACTAACAGAATTATATTTAATTACACAGATGTAGATATAAACTCTGTGTTTTTAATATAATTTATTGTTCTGTTGATTATACAAATGCTCAGAATAATATGCTACTGTTTGTAGATTGTTATAATCTTGTTGTTGGTATAAATCTTGCCTGTAGTGTGCACCATAATGAATACGGTAAAATAGCATGTACCACAACTGAAAATTAAACGTTATCTGAAAGCATCTTGCCTTATGAGTATTAGTCTTGTGATAATATTATTGGCATTTATGACTGGCAAAGGAAATGGTGGAAAATTGTTTACTGTACACTCGTCTGATAATTTAGATAACCATTTTTTACTCCGATCCGATGGTGCGCCACACTACACAGAGCTCTCCGTAAGCGCCGGCTGCCGGCGATTTAGCCGACTACTCGCTCAGTTGGCGCCGGCTACAATTCATAATGTAGTAAAAAAAAAAAATCACACTTTTGTACCAAACACGGGTGGGTGGTGGTCGGGCGAATGAGACGGCGTAAATTAACTGTATGGGTTCCTCCTTATAGGAATCACGATTTGCCTGGTATGGCCCTCCGGTACGTTTTTATCTTTGGCTCTTTAGGTACCTGGGAGTTGAATTGGGTTATTGCTATGCTCTTGCTCTGTTAATTTATTTTCACTCGTACGCTCCCCCCCCCCCCCCCCCCAGACCCAAAGTTGCTGGAAAAAATAACAAAAACACATTTCATCCCACCTTCTCTGGTCAAAATCTTCTCGCGTGTCGACTTATTTTTTTTCATTCGTACCCACCCACCCCCACCCCGACCCCATGTTGCTGGAAGGGAAATAACTAAATCATTTAAGAGGAAAAGTGGGTCAAGGTCACATGAGGGTCACAGATTTGACTGGTTATTGATGTACACTGCAAGGCGATCAATGTGTGAAAGTTTGGTTCTAGCCCTAATAATATTGAAGATAGAGACTTGACTAGAAACCTTAACCAAGGGGAAATAATTAAATAATTTAAGTGGAAAAGTGGGTCAAGGTCACATATTTGATAGTGGTCATAGATGTACACTGCAAGGTGATTAATGTGTGCAAGTTTGGTGGCTCTAGGCCTAATAGCAGTCTTCACAAAAAACTTTTTGAGACACTTGCTCGGGCTTGAAAAATTTACTTGCTGAATGAACTTCTAGGTGCCCATATATTTGTGCAGAATTGTACCCGCTTATTGGCGGTTAAATGTATAGTAGTATATGTAACTAACATAAAGTGACATATCATGCATTTATTAGTAATACTTATAATATGGCCATATGAGTAAACAATAATTTATGTTTTATATAGTGAAAAACTACTTCTCCCTCAAATCAAAATAAGTCAGACAATTTAGGGAGAGAATTTCACCCTGTAAAATGATCCCTGTATTGCTAACATTAAAAGAAATTGAGTATAATGTTTTAAATTAATTTAAATAATTACAATAAATAGATATACAGCCAAACCTGTGCTAACGACCACCTGGGAATAGCGACCACCTGTCCACAACGGCCAGTTAAAAATCCCCCCCCCCACCCCGTCCAATTTTGTTCTTTATAAGACCTTGGAATAATGACCACCCCGAACTGCGACCAGCGGCCTGCTATTTTCATTCCCACACGGCATTTTTGTATGTGAACAGCGGCCATGTCAAGTTTTTGTCGGCAAAAATAAATAGCACCACAATCGCTATTTTTCTTTCGTTCCAATCTGGCCGCTATCATTTGAATTTAAACTGGACGTATCCAATTAGTCA
This sequence comes from Conchocele bisecta, assembly GCA_029237695.1. Classification (NCBI taxonomy): domain Eukaryota; kingdom Metazoa; phylum Mollusca; class Bivalvia; order Lucinida; family Thyasiridae; genus Conchocele; species Conchocele bisecta. Next base: position 4,426,076 of record CM055280.1, on the reverse strand, counting down.
TCGATTACATTCGCATACATTGACACAACGCTCTTTTCAAAACATTTACGTTGCCCGGTATGGTCGGTGTCATTTTGGCGACATTAAACATTTTCCATGAAAAATATTGCATAACGCCATTAACGGTAATTCCCGATATGTATTCCGTGTTGTGTATTCCAATAGGCAAAATGCAATTCCGCGTAAGTCATAAAACTCCATCATTAGTTGGCAAACTGTGTTTACACGATGCTGATTCATCTACAGTGACAAGACTAAGACTTCAAACACACTGTGCTTGTCAAGTACATTGTGTATTACTACGTGTAAGTTTCACACCGCGGGGCACAAGGCCATATCAAAGATCAATACACGTGGTTGCTGACGTCAGTCACGTAGTCCACACTAGACTGGTACCCTGTCGGATGCGCAGCCTAGCGAAACAATACTATTGGGAACCAGTCTAAAGTGACACAACAAACGTGTTTATGTGAATTGGGTCTCGATCTCCGACAAATCCCGGCTTATTGCATTAGCGGCCAGACCAGGCAGTGGATTCGTGTAGTCTGACCATGGTTTACAATGCTCGCCAATCTCTAATTAAAACATCAGTAATTACGTCAGCGGACATTGCCAATTCGTCATAGGCTTGTAGTATAAACACATATATACAAACAAAAATAGGACGAAACGACCCGGGGCGAGGAAACAGAAATCTCCTTTCCGGTCCTCTTCGGTTTCTAGTCATACCGGGGGCGAGGTATCGGGTACGTTTTGACCCGCACCCGAGGTATCGATCGGCCGACTTGTCATAGGGCCGAGATGTCAGTAAGCGAAAACGCGAATTTACACCAGACCGCTTCTAGACGACTTTCAATTCCGGTGTAAACAATTTGTAATTTTAAAGAATTTAGAAAAACATTTCTACTGTCCAGTTTTATTACGTTTATGCGGTTTTAAAACAGGTGCCAGTTGGGCATGTTAGATTGGAAAATTTACACGTCCGTCGCGATTTCTACACGTCTCGGGCACCCGGCTAATTTCGCAAACTGTAAAAGTATTGAAGATATGGACTTGACTAAAAACCTTAACTGAAGTGTGACGCGGACGCCAGACGGACGGACAAAGCGGCAACAATATGCTCCCCCGCAAAAAAAAATTCAGATTTGTCCAGCTATCAACACATTTTAACATTTTTGCAACAATATATGCAGAAATTGTCTTAAACAACTACAAATATATGCACCATAAAACTCACCAGATGCCACCAAATTGAATATAAATTTCAAAATATTCTTCGGGGAGGCCCCCCAAACCCCGCTAACGGGAAGGGGGTACCCCTCCTGTACCCTCCCCTTCGTCGCCTACGGCGACTAAGCCACGCAGTGGAAGTCAACATAGCTGGCTACTTTTTCAAAAAATCTGACTACTCTCAATTTTACGGAGACCTCTGACTACAGGATGAGAATAACCAAACAACAAAAATCCAGAGTCTAAGGTCACAGTCTATTTTCTACAAGCGCCTGGATGATACGTTAACAAAATGGACGAGATGGAAACAAGCAGGACTTTTAGATTAATCTGGTTTCACAGCACTTTTACGATAAGTTTATTGTTTTAAAAAGTTTTGAATAATTGTTTTTGTATGCTTATAGCACTAGTAATTGGCCAACGAAGGCTTATTATCCAGAACCTAGGTATATCCACTGTATACTTTTCTACTTTGAGGGAGTAACCATTTATTTTTCCTGAAATGCATTATTTCATATAGAACTAACAAATGCATATAGTTCATGATTAAAAGTATGCATAATTATTGTACTGAATTTGGCTGTGATAATGTAATAAATTCAGTATAATAACAATTAAAAAATTTCTCCCTCAAAGTATTTGCGGGAAAAGTATACTTTGCAATGTTGGTGAAACGGGCTACTGGTCTGTGCCCTACAACTTTTTGCACATTTTAGTGACATTCCTTGATCATTCGTACAAATAAGAAGTGTTGCTGCCTAGATGCATCAAATTTAGAAGTCCAGATTCACCTAGAAATCAACATATATTTATAATTACATTTTATGCATCATTTGCGAACAGATCCTCTTCAGATTAAGGAACTATGTAGAAAAATCACAAAATAGGCAGTACCGGTAAATCACAATTGTATGTAACTGTAACTTAGAAAACCGTGGGATACAGCTTAAAATACCTTTTTAAAATAATTTTCAATCAACACTATTCTTAGAATATGCTTATTCATTTGTTTTCTATGGCATATATGGCAAGAAATCATGGCAGATTTCCTGGTAGGAGTGTTTGTAGACTAGGGCGATGTGGAACATTTTTCTCCATTTGACAGATGGGTGTCTTCTTAAAAGAAATCTGGGAAACTGACCGTGAAAATGTCTGATTAGTGACGTATGGGGTTTATGAATATTCCTGATGCGGAGGTAATCCCGACAAATGGTTACGCTACTATATCCTCCGATATTTTCCCACAGATAAACACTGTTCCCAAAAAGGTGAACAGAGTGTTTTTTCCAAAAAGTTAATTAATTTAACTAAAACTAGAATATGTGTTCATAGAACAGGGATGCCCCCACCTGTAGCCTTGATAGTAAAAGGGCATTGTTATTACGAAGCTAATCCCTTGACAGACATTGTGGGCAAATATTATTGAAATTGGTGAAGGGAGTTATTGAGAAAGTATTAAAAACTTAAAGCGCATTTGCCTTACAAACAAGGTGAACATAAGCCCCCAGTGACCTTGGGTGTTCGAGCGTGGGTCGTATACGAAACAAAGCAGCATCCCTAGATAGACATTGTGGGCAAATATTATTGAAATTGGCGAAGGAGTTAAAGGTACATGCCCACTCAGGAGACATTTTCTGGCAAAATAAATATTCATTTACCATTACACCACGTATCGATTGGCATTATTATACATTTTATATCAGACGTAACTTTCCACACTGATATCAGGGGCGATAACCGTGTTTCCTTAAAATGTTAACGGACATTACTATTTATACTCTGTATTGATTTTCTGATGTTCAATTATTATACTTTATAATCTGTCGAAAATAGTATTTTTTTAGAAGACGCATTTTATTAGTGTAAATATTTCAAAAATACCACGTCTCATTTGCATACGAAAATAACATGATACCAACGCGCGTCACTATCAATAAAATAAATATTACTAATTGATTATACTTGTAATCTTTAGAATTGGTGGAATAGTGACACAAGTATACACTTATTTAATTCCTATACAGAACAGTAATTGTGGCTACTGAGTGGGAGTTTAAGGAGTTATTGAAAACATAATTGCATTTGCCTTACAGACGCACAAACGGACGCACATGGGTAAAAACAATAATCCCCCCCCCCCCCAATAAATTGATGGGGGCATAATAAACTGGAGCAAACAAGCAAAGGCTCACGCCGGCTGGGCTGAAAAACAAAAACTTTAATGCAAATATTATGGACAGACAAATAGATGGATGGACGGAAATACAAAAACTATATACCCTCAAAATATTTTGTATGCCGTGGGTATTAAAATTATTGGAAACACAAAAATGTGCTAAAACAATAATATAATTCAATTTTTTCCCCATTTATGTTTAATACATGTAGTTGTTCCTTGGATAGTGTATTATTGTTTTAGCACATTTTGGTGTCTTTTCATTATTTATTTGACAACGCCACGAGTCGTTCATACGGAGCCCCGCAGGGGACGTAGAATTCTTTTTTTTTATTAATTTATTTCCACGAAATAACAATTTGTTTCCTCAAATTAACGAATTAACAATTTGTTCCCATTTGTTAATTCGAGGGAAGGAATTGTTAAATTGAGGGAACAAATTGTCATTTCGTGGGAAGAATTGTTAATTCGAGGGAACAAATTGTTTGTTAAATTGAGGGAACAAATTGTTATTATCGTGGGAATGAATTAGTAAAAAAGAAATCCATGTCCCCTGCGGGGTTCCGTACGTTCACCTGTAGCTGCTGCTGCAGTTGTAGACTCATAACTTGTCTCTGGATTGCCAAGCTGTTGGTCATCGTAAACTCTGGACGACCTTTGTTTCTTTTCAGATTTTTTCTTTCCCATGAAGAAATTCTTTATCCGAGACATCCTAGAAAAGGAAGAAAGTTGAAATGTTGTAAAAGGTACATGTACATTTGTACACCACTGCCTGTGGTAATCTTGCCAATATTTGTGAATTTCATTATTACAAAATACTTGAATATTGTGCTTGAAAGCAATCTGCTTGATTGGCTGAGCCTGAGCTGTCCTACAGCTCGGGCACCGCAAATCAAACTGCTTGATTGCAAGTTGATATTGCCAATAGATGTTCAGAAACGTTGGTATCTGGGCAAGATTAACACAGGCGGCAGTGAATATATGGTGTATAATATTTATGGTATATATATTCTTGACTAGGGTACTTCGGTAAATGGTATATTAGATGGCCGCGGCCTGCATGTCACGCCCTCCGATGATTTGATAGTACATTCATACTGAAATACTTTAACCAAAAACATTAACCCGGGTACGGAAAACAATGTGCCGACTATCGCGCTGTCCGCAAGCGGGTGCGACAAAAATAGTGTCCGCTAATTTAAATGTCATTACCAATACCATGCCCATATTCAGTTCAAATTCCCTGAACAATCAAGGAAGTTCAAAGAAGTCTGTACAGGTTAAACAGTCTGCGAAATTAGCCGGGTGCCTGATGTCTGAGACGTGTAGAAATCGCGACGGACGTGTAAATTTTCCAATCTCACATGCCGACGGGCACCTGTTTTAAAAACGCATAAACGTAATAAAACTGGACAGTAGAAATGTTTTTCTAAATTCTAAATACAAACCTATGACGAATTGGCAATGTCCGCTGATGTAATTACTGATGTTTTAATTAGAGATTGGCGAGCATTGTAAACCATGGTCAGACTATGCGAATCCACTCCCTGGTCTGGCCGCTAATGCATAAGCCGGGATTTGTCGGAGATCGAGACCTAATTCACATAAAACACGTTTGTTGTGTCACTTTAGACTGGTTCCTCGTAGTATTGTTTCGCTAGGCTGCGCATCCGACAGGGAACCAGTCTAGTGTGGACTACGCAGGGTTCATGTTTGAGGGCGACATGGGCGAAGTGGTCGCTTTTTTTCTGGCAAAGTCACCTTATTTTTCCCGTAGGGGGAAGTCAAGTCGCCTTGGAATTTTCTGGATTTTTTTTTTTTTACTATGAATTTCAGACCCTAGGTGCGAGTGCATGTCATAAATGCGCTAATCCCACCAAATAGGCATGTAAAATTGGATCGCATCGATTGTTTGATGACCCCTGGTGTGTATTTGCCCGCTGGGTTTCTTTGTTATTGTCGCCTACTATCGGTTTGTTATTCGCGACGCCATGATGCGTATCAACTGATCAGACACGTCTGGGCGCTTAATATTGTTAAACTAAAGCTTTCAAGGAACGTTGATTGAAGACCCGAATTTACGTCATTAAGGCAGGGCTTATAGCTTCATTTAATTCATTGGTCGGCTTCGACTAATTTGATTCGACGACACACGTGAATAATTAGTTTCAAGGTAAATGGGAGGCGACTACTATCGCAGTCTATTGGCATACGGCGTACCACTTGAAAGAATCAATAATACGCCATTAATTACCACTATTATGTTATTCTTGTTACTGCATTGTCTCGGGCCTATTAGCGTAATTTTCACATTGGGCTCGTTTAAAATTGAGTAATAAACGTGTGCCCATAAATACTACACGATAAAAATGTGTGTTACTCACTGTTTAACTGTGATAATGTCGCTGTGATAGCCCCTTTCTCCATACATGATTGATTGATTGATTGAATATTGTTGTTTAACAGCATATCAACTGCTAAGGACCCCTTTCTCCATATAAGATTGATTCAATATTGGTGTTTAACAGCCTATCAACAGCTAAAGTCATTTACGGTCGGGTCCATCATATACAAGAACATGTTGATTCATTGAAAACAATAATTTTACAGTTACACGATAGCTGTAAGAAGAAGGTAAATGGACAAAAATCTGAAAAAAATATGATTTTTGTCACTTCTCCCTAATTTTGGCTCACTTCTCCCTATTTTGCCAGGAAGGAGAAGTGACATCTCCCTAATCTTTTGACCTAGCTTGAACCCTGCTACGTGACTGACGTCAGCAACCGCGTGTATTGATCTTTGATATGGCCTTTTGCCCCGTGGTGTGAAATTTACACGTAGTAATACTAGACAAGCGCGGTGTGTTTGAAGTCTTAGTCTAGTCACTGTAGATGAATCGGCATCGTGTAAACACAGTTTGCCAACTAATGATGGTGTTTTTATGACTTACACGGAATTGCATTTTGTCTATTGAAATACACGACATGGAATACATATCGGGAATTACCATTAATGGCGTTATGCAATATTTTTCATGGAAAATGTTTAATGTCGCCAAAATGACACCGACCATATCGGGCAAGGTAAATGTTTTGAAAAGAGCGTTGTGTCAATGTATGCGAATGTAATCGATGACTAATTGGATACGACCAGTTTTCAATTCAAATGACAGCGGCCAGATTGGAATGAAAGGAAAATAGCGATTGTGGTGCTATTTTTTTTTGCCGACAAAAGCTTGGCCATGGACATGGCCGCTGTTCACACAAAAATGCCGTGTGGGAATGAAAATAGCTGGCCGCTGCTCGCAATTCGGGGTGGTCGTAATTCCAACGTCTTACAAAGAACAAAATTGGACGGGGGGATTTTAAACTGGCCGTTGTGGACAGGTGTTCGCTATTCCCAGGTGGTCGTTAGCACAGGTTTGACTGTATATCTATTTATTGTAATTATTTAGATTAATTAATTTACAACATACTCAATTTATTTCAATGTAAGTAATACAGTGATCATTTTACAGGGCGAAGTTCTCTCCCTAAATTGTCTGACTTATTTTCAGTTGAGGGAGAAGTAGTTTTTCACTATACAAAACATAAATTATTGTTTACTCATATGATATGCCACTTAATGTTAGTTACATATACTACTATACATTTAACCGCCAATAAGCGGGTAAAATTCTGCAAATATATGGGCACCTACAAGAAGTTCATTCTGGCAAGTAAATTTTTCAAGCCCACTTGCCGAAGGGCAAGTGTCTCAAAAAGTTTTTCGTGAAGACTGGTTAAATGTCACAATGTTCAGACATCAGTAAATGACGTAAATTGGGTGATGTCACCACTTAGTGTTTGCAAATTCATATTTTTCTAATAATTCTGCGCATCTCGTGTAAACAACAAGAGTTGTCAGAAGACAACGAAGTGCGCCTGGTGGCACTTTAGTTTAGTGAAAATCAAGAATCTGTGTGAAAGGAATTCGAAACTAGATTTGTCAGTAAGCAAGGCTTACGGAATACACCCCCCCCCTCCCCCTGTGGGCTCAGGTGCCCCTAAATATGTAGATTGTTTTCAAGTCTGTGGGCCTGACATATGAAAGTTAGTGGTCATAGATTTGATTGTTATCAGCTGCCACAGTGTTAATGTGTTGTTGTTTTTATTGCAAAAAGTATAATTGTGGTTTATTGTGGAACTCACCAAGTACATTATGTGACCTTCACCTTGGGATCAGCGGGGGTTAGACGGTCGGGGATTTGACACATTGTGATAGTAGACCATTAGAGGAATGCATGCATGAAATATTAAGAATTTTCAATGAAGGAAATAGAAGTTATAACGTATTTCTCTGATGTTGTTTAGAGATGGACAGGCGGACAACTTGACTCCAGTATACCCCCTAAAACTTGTTGCGGGGGGTATAATCAATGTAAAGTGTTGACGTCATGGGTGTACGTGCTAGACAAACGTAATGGAGGAGCAACAGAAAATTGTTCGAACGAAAATGATGACGTCACGCAAAAAGACAGAAACTCGCAGTTACCACATTTTGAAATTGGTTCACGATTTTTAAATTTATATCAGAGCTCCAGATAAGGTGCATATTGGCGTATTTTACACACTTATTTTAGCAGAATACGCAATGATTATCAAATGCGGGAGTACAAAATACTCACAGCCAGGTGAAAATATGCATTGATTTTCGAATTGAGCCGTGACAATACTGCAATAAAGTTGAAAATTTACTTTAAATTTACTTTTTATTTTTTATCATTTGTTCCCTACATGTATTTAATAATGAAGAAAATCAATACTACATTTGTAAAAGTAAAATATGCATTGAATTTGAAATATGGGGGTATAATACACTTTAGATACAACACTTATCGACCATATTTCTAGGTGTAGTGTCGACAATAATGGTGACACAGAGTCGGCAACAAAAGGAAAGGTTAAAAAGAAGGCAGTCAAAGAAAAGGCCAAAGTAGAAACATATATATCTAAGGCTGAAAACGTACATACAGGAAAAGCTTCACCTGAAACAGCATCTGAGCCAACTTCGCAGCGAGCCACCTTACTTCCTGAAAATGAAATTAAACGCCATGATGCGTATCAACTGATCAGACACGTCTGGGCGCTTAATATTGTTTAACTAAAGCGTTCAAGGAACGTTGATTGAAGACTCGAATTTACTTCATTAAGGCGGGTGTCGTCGAATCAAATTAGTCGAAGCCGACCAATGAATTAAATGAAGCTATAAGCTTCATTTAATTCATTGGTCGGCTTCGACTAATTTGATTCGACGACACACGTGAATAATTAGTTTCAAGGTAAATGGGAGGCGACTACTATCGCAGTCTATCGGCATATGACGTACCACTTGAAAGAATCAATAATACGCCATTAATTACCACTATTATGTTATTCTTGTTACTGCATTGCAGTGTCTCGGGCCTATTAGCGTAATTTTCACATTGAAACAGCATCTGAGCCAACTTCGCAGCGAGCCACCTTACTTCCTGAAAATGAAATTAAACATATTGAAAACGTTTCACAGGAAACAGTCGTTGAACAGACTTCGGAGCGGCTCCTCCAACTTCTGGGAACTAAATCTGAACTAACAGTTTATGAGAAAACTTCGCAGAAATCCGCCTCATTTCCTGAACGTGAAATAAAAAAACATACAGAAAGAGCTTCACCAGAAACAGTCATGCCATGCCACTGCCTAAAACTGTAATAAATCGTACAGACAAAAAAATCCTCCTGAATTGAATAGACAAGATTACAATACACTTAAACGATATGATGAAACTGTTCCTGGAAAGCTTAATGATATTGTATCAGAAGAAATGAGCATATATGAAACAAGTGAAGGTGACTCGGGAACATATTTCAGTGGAAATAAGGGTACGGTTGAAGAACACGATTACCCATTGGTTCCGGTACTTTCTGAAGGAAATGCACTACATAATAAATTGCCAAGGGAGGAGGAGATACACAGATATAAACCAACTTGCAAGTCATTTCTCAAGGCAAACTAAAGCCACTCTCTGAGGCCAGTGACATGCCAGTAGGTATATACAGAGCTCCAGATAAGTTTTGTATCTAGCGAGCATTATGCCCCCATATTTGAAATTCAATGCGTATTTTACTTTTACGAATGTATTATTGATTTTATTTGTTATTAAATAGGGAACAAATGATAAGAAATTAAACAAATTGAAAAATTCACTTATTTGAGCTGCAAAAAGCAAACAGTTGCAGCTCAATTAAGTAAATTTTCAACTTTATTACCAGTATTTTCACTACTCAATTTGAAAATAAATGCGTATTTTCCCATTGCAGTGAGTATTTTGTTCTCCCACTTTGGATAATCAATGTGTATTCTGCTAAAATAAGTGAGTAAAATACGCCAATACACACCTTATCTAGAGCTCTGAGTATATACACTGTATTTCCCTAAGTGTTTGGACAACCATTTGTTTGGGGAAACATATAAAAGTATATGGTTTCCAAACAACAGTGAGCGTGCCATTATTTGTGATTAGTATGGGACTATTTAATAGGGGTTTCCCAAAACAAATTTTGTCCAAATATTTAGGGTTAATACGATAAGTGTTTGCGACTATGGTGCTTTGTTTTGCGTACACCTCGTACCTAAGGTCAAGGTCAATGAGGACGTATGTTCATATTTATTATTACATGTATGATCAAGGCTGCAACGACGGGTTTAGCTTAATGATAATCAGCTGTTTTTACACTAGTGCATATAGGTATATTATGATTTTTATTCAACCGTTTTAAAAAAACGGTACGTCTTATGTTTTACCGCGGGGCGGGCAGGTTGGTGGGCGGCGGACAGAAAAACTGCATAGTTTGTGTACACAACTCCTCTGAAACCGATCAGTCAATCGATCTGAAACTATACACACATCTTCTACACATAATATAACCTTGGTGTTTTTAAGGTCAAGGTCAGAAAAATTTGTGTTAATGTTTTGACATACCTACAATCTCTGTAAAGTCAGATTTGCTGGAAACTTTGTAGGGATGGATTGTGGCTGAGGGGTTAGAACACATGGCTTCCAATCCGGAGGTTGTGGGTTCAAACCTCGCCTAGGGCATCAAAAATACTTGGTACAAAAATCAATGAAAATATCAATATTTGTTGATAAACAAACAGCAGGTGCGTGTTTCAAAGCCCAATCGATTTTCCGATAGAAGCTCGGGTCAACTCCTGAACTACGCGATTCGCGGCTGATGAATTCTGATAGCCGGAGTTTATCGACTCGCTTCCGAGCCGAAGCCGTTGGGTTACGGAAATGAAACTGTCAATATTGACATTTTGCACTGAGTGGTACACAAAACAAGTTTTTGTTGTCTTCACATTGCGATTAAGATGTAAATCTCAATACTTCAGATGTATCTATTAGGCAGTATATGTTAGTTTTGTGTACTAAATCAGTTGCCAAACATGTTTTTGTGTTTGAAAAAATCGGAAAATTGTAATACTGAGCCGTTCAGGGCCTTTAAGCATAACAAGTGTACACATTAAACATACCGTATTCTTGCGATTATAAGTCGCATTACTCAGATTTGTATCCCAGAAAGCCCCTGCGTATTTATTTTAAATACATGTAGATACAATGAGCATTTTTTTCCACCCGAAATATTGACATAAACGACCAAAAATACAAAAAAATAAAATGCGTTCCTATATTTGTTGTTGTTGTTAGTCTTTGGGGTAAAATCCGGTATTGGAATATTGGATTCGTATTCTAAACAGTTCGCGCCTTACTCGTTCCGGCCCTGTGTCACATTCAGTACACATTTTCTATACCGAAGGCGAACAGTGTATACCAAGATCAGATCCAGTCGACATTTTCTCTGCCGAATCACAATCCGGCCTCTATCATTTTAATTATCTTTTGAAAACATTTACCGGGCCAATATCGGTCGGTGTCATTTTGCCGTGAAAAATATTGCATAACGCCATTAACGGTAAATCCCAATATGCGTAATGCAATTCCACGAAAAGTTATAAAACTACATCATTAGTTTCGAAAATTGGGTGCGTCTTATAATCTCATGTAGACATTTTCCCCCAGATTTTGGACTGAAAATAGGGGTGCGTCTTATGCACTCTTGCGACCTATAATCGCAAGAATACGGTAGTCTATCAAAAGGATATGAAACAAGTTTCCATTTCATTAGTGAGTTAGTGAAAAGGGTTTAAGAATCTTTCAACAATATTGCAGTCATATAATGTTGGTTCGGTAGGCTCGAATCCCACTCCGTGACTCGTCACACATGGATGTGAGGAAATTTACAATCAAAATCAACACTGAATTTATAATACGACAAAATAAATACTATGAAAGCAGACAATCATATTAAAGCAAGCTTACTGCAGAGTTTCAACTTTCTACATCAACTGGTTTAAGAGGATTAGTGGTGACAGTAGGGTGACGGACGTACTACGGACTAAAGATGGACGGCTACATTCAAACGTTAAACAAGAAATGTGGCCTAGCGGACGACAGATGGCCCCTGCCGCGTGGTAGAGCTCCAGATAAGGTGCCTATTGGCGTATTTTACGCACTTATTTTAGCTGAATATGCATTGATTATTAAGAGTACGAGTACAAAATACCCACAGCAATGTGAATTCACGTTTTCAAATTGAGCAGTGAAAAGCTGTAATAAAGTTATAACAATATTTCTCTGATGTTAAGTTTACGGACGCACGGACACACATGGACGGACAACCTGACTCCAGTATACCCCCCACAACTCGTTGCGGGGGGTATAATGAAGGAAATAGAAGTTATAACAATATTTCTCTGATGTTAAGTTTACGGATGGACGCACGCACGGACGGACAACCTGACTCCAGTATACCCCCCCAACTTGGCTGACATTTTGAGAAAATGCCTAAAATAGGCATAAGATGAGATGGGCAAAATAAAATGTTAATGCTATAACTAGTTTTATAGTTATTAACATTTCTAGTGGGTATACGTTTTTTTTGGGCCACCCAATATAAATTCATGAAACTGTTGAAAACAGTATATTTTATTGCTCAGGGCCGTCAACAGACACTATCCCCTATTATAATTAATTATTTATATTAACCAGTTAATATTTTTAAAATGATATAAAACAGTGAAATTATCATTTCTCACAAATTTTTAGGTCCGAAACTGTGTGGGGGCGACTTTCAGCTTAAAACTAACTTTCGATCGTAAATAAATGTATTTTTTTGTTGAAACACATTCTCAATTGAATATATTCAGTGTTTCTTGCCAGTTTGGATCGGTTTTGACGCTAAATATGCAAAACTATAACTTTCGCGAAGACTGCTAATGTCGCCAAACTTCATGGTCATGGTCCTTAGGTAGGGGGATTACAAAATGATGTCATTACGTAATCCAAGATGGCCAAGTCTAAAAATAGCACAAATTCTTCAAAAAATCTTCTTCTCAAGAACCGCCAACTGGATTTCGACAAAATTTGGTAGGAATGATCTATGTACAATGCTCTTTCAAAGTTGTTAAAATGGTGACCCCGGTGTCAAAAATGGGCGTGGCCGTGGGGTCAAATTTTATTTTTGGCCGAATATGGTCATGTTGTGTATCAAATCGAGGCGATCACTGTGGTGCATTTTTTGTCGAAATCGGATGGTTATGTCATCCAAGATGGCCGCCAAAAGGTCACAAGGCCGTTCTTTTATTAGAGATTTCAAAATTCTTCTTCACATGAACTGCTTGGCCCATGGTAGCCAAACTTAAAATTTATGGTCCATGGTGAAGCCTTTTCAGATTTGTTAGAATGGAGGATGTCGCTTATCCAAAATGGCCGCCGTCTAAAAATAGCACAAATTCTTAAAAAATCTTCTTCTCATGAACCGCCAGCCGGATTTCGACGAAACTTGGTAGGAATGATCGATGCATAATGCTCTTTCAAAGGTGTTAAAATGGTGACCCCGGGGTCAAAAATGGGCGTGGCCGTGGGGTCAAATTTTATTTTTGACCGAATATAGTCATGTCTATATCAAATTGAAGGTATCAGAGAGGCGATCGCTCTGGTACATTTTTTGTCGAAATTGGAATGTCATGTCATCCAAGATGGCCGCCGAAAGGTCAAAAGGTCGTTCTTTTATTAGAGATTTCAAAGTTCTTCTTCACACGAACCGCTTGGACCATGGTGGCCAACCTTCACAGTTATGGTCCATGGGTGAAGCCTTTTCAGTTGTTAAAACGGAGGTCGTCGCTGATCCAAGACGGCCGCCATCTAAAAATAGCAGATATTCTTAAAAAATCTTCTTCTCATGAACCGCCAGCCGGATTTCGACGAAACTTGGTTGCAATGATCGATGTAGAATGCTCTTTCAAAGGTGTTAAAATGGTGACCCCAGGGTCAAAAATGGGCGTGGCCCGTGGGGTCAAATTGGGGTCAAATTTTATTTTTGCTCATATCATATATCAAATTGAAGGTATCGATGAGGCGATTGCTCTGGTGCAATATTTGTTGGAATCGGATGATTATGTCATCCATGATGGCCGCCAAAAGGTCCATTTATTCTAGATTTTGAACGTCTTTTTCTCAGGAACCACATGGCCGATGCTGGCCAAACTTCATAGTAAGTTAAGATCCTTGGGTGAAGCATTTTCAGATTTGGTAAAATGAGTCATCGCTTAATCCAAGATGACTGCCATCTAAAAATAGCACAATTCTTTTAAAACACATATGAACTCAATGTCACATTCTCCTCTGGTGTTCATGGAGTCAGGTGAGCGAATTAGGGCCATCATGGCCCTCTTGTTTGAACTGTATATGCTTATTGGGCATCATCCATATATTCATTCTATGTCCCACTCATGCGGCCCCTGTGCCCCAAGGTCAATGCCAAATGACGTAGAAGTTTGGGTTATTATAAAATCTCCACAACACTTTCTCCGATTTACTTTCAACATCCAATACTTCTTATTCATCATCCATATTTTCTTTATATAGCTTGCCCATGTGGTCCACATGCCCAAGGTCAAGGTCAAATGACTTTGATATTTGTGTTAAAGTTTTTACATGCCTTATATCTCCACAACACTTTACTTCAAATTTCAAATAAAATCTTTATTATCATCCATATTTTCATTCTATAGCCCACCCATGCGGCCCACATGCCCAAGATCAAGGTCAAATTTGTGTTAAAGCTTTTACATACCTAATATCTCCACAACCCTTAATTCAAACTTCAAATAAATACACTCCAAGACCATCAAATGCCTCGGCGGGCTCGACATGCGGGCCGCGGCCGTCTGGTAATGAACTAATGCACAAGTGATTTGGTCTTTCCGTTTAACAAGCGAGTGAGTGTAGCAAAACTTTTATTTAGCTGAAGCATCCAATCATGAGCACATTACTTCACGATGATCGGCTCACCTGATTAAAACACATTTTTATACCCCCGGCATACAAAGTATGTCGAGCGGTATATAGTTTTCATAATTCCGTTTGTCCGTCCGTCTGCGTTAAAGTTTTTGGGTACCCATTATCTCTAACGGTAAGTCAGATTGACTGCAAACTACATAGATTTCCTTATCATCATCCATATTTTCATTCCATACCACACGCATGCGGCCGTCATGTTCAAGGTCAAGTTACTTAGAAATTTGCGGTAAAATGTTCGGGTACCCATTATCTCTGCAACGGTAAGTCAGATGGACTTCAATCTTCATATATTTCCTTATCATCATCCATGTTTTCATTCCATACCACACCCATGTGGCTTTCATGTCCATGGTCAAATTACTTACAAATTTGCATCCGGAAGATTTGCATTAAAGTTTTCTGGTACACATTATCTCTGCAACGGTAAGTCGGATCTCCATATACTTCCTTATCATCATCCATATTTTCATACCATACCGCACCCATGAGGCCTTCATGTCCAAGCTCAAGGTCAAATTAATTAGAAATATTTGCGTTTTAAGTTTTTATTTGTTGGTCCAGGTGGCAGCCGGGGGTATACGTGAGCCCCTGCTCACTTTCTCTAGTCTTTTATTTTATTTTACATTTATTTTCTCAAATCAAAGAATCAAGTGTAAAAAAATATGGGTGGTAATGATGCAGCCAACCAGCCAACCAATCAATTAGTCTATCACCCAATCAAACAACCAGCCAAACCATTCAATCAACCAACCACTCAACTGATCAACCAACCCACCAAACCAATCAACTAACCCAACGTACCAACCTATCAACCAACCACACAACTGACCAACCAACCCACAAAACCAATCGACTAACCCAACGTACCAACCTATCAACCAACCACTCAACCGACCAAACCAATCAACTAACCCAACGTACCAACCTATCAACCAACCACTTAACTGACCGACCAACCCACCAAATCAATCGACTAACCCAACATATCGACCAAATCAATCAACTAACCAATCAAACGACCGGCCAACCCACCAACCAATCAGTCAACCAACCAATTTTACTACAAACCCACCATATAATCAACCAATCAATCAATCAGGAGGATGAACCATCTGACAGACCACGCATTGAACAAGTTCTGCAAGATCTTCCTCAGGCGATGCGAAGCTCGGACGAGAATATATTAATATTGCTGCTCAATTAGGTAACAATTCCAACTTCAAATGATTTACACGATTCTGAGCATTTTCATTGGTCGCAAACGGCCACAACCGGGCATATGGCTAGAGTTTATATGTGAATAAACCCCATCGAAATTTCAAATGCGAAAAACATGAAACACAACTTCTGGGTCATCATCAGCATTTGAATCGCCCCCACTAATTCTTTATCAGGTAACGAGCTACGTATTGGCCGAATACATACGGATTGATAACATGTTATTGCTGTGTATCAGGCATTCACCTGATACCAATATCCGGGTTACAACAAATTGAAAACTTAACGTTTCATTGGTCGAACGGCGTCACATGACGTTACCGAATCACGTCGGTGGAGTGACCTCACGGAAACAAGTCCACGTTGTTTTCAACGAATAATTGCTCATTCTGTAGCCAAAAACGTTACCTGATAAATAGAATAATCATAGTAGTGTCTTTTTATATCAAGTTTATCAGGCTCCGATCGGAAACGGTAGGAATTCCTCGGCAAGCCTCGGAATTTATACGTGTTTCCTAGCCTCTCCGGTTATCTTTCCTTAACTTGATCTGGAACTTTACACCGGATATTCAATACCAAATATGAGTGGATTGGCAAGTTGCTATTTTGCCATAGTGTAAAACTTTTTAGCACACCGCTCGTATACCTTTAAATCTTAGAATATTTAACTTTGATATGTAATACCTAATTTGCGCATCCGTTTTACGTTTTTTATCGCGCCCTGGTGCTTATATTAAGATCAATACGGTATGCACGTTTCTGCACTCTGTTTTAGAACTGCTGAAGAAAATGGACACAACACCTGAGCTTAGTCGGACAAATGACTATATCAGTAAAGTGAAAAGTAAGTCTGAAATTTAAGAATGAGCCTTCTTTTTAGTTCGTGAAATTTGTTCAAATATTGATTTTATTACGAAAAATTGATTTCCCTATGGGAATTTAACATGGGGGGAAAAGGAGATGGAGTAGCTGACGGAGCAGTCAAAAATGAATAAATTTGGAAATTGCTCCTGAAACCTGGCTAGATAGCTTGGAGATGATTTAACCTAGAAAACAGAAGTTAAATTTTGAAAATTGGTCCACTATTTTTGAAATTAGAAAAATGTCCACATGTTAAATCCCCATAGACTTGGGGAATTGTATTTTCGTAGTAAAATCAATATTGGACCAAATTTCATGAAATAAAAAGAAGGCTCATTCTTAACAATAATTTTTTTGAATTGTTTATATAGCCGTAAAA
Source organism: Conchocele bisecta (assembly GCA_029237695.1). NCBI lineage: Eukaryota > Metazoa > Mollusca > Bivalvia > Lucinida > Thyasiridae > Conchocele > Conchocele bisecta. The sequence continues at coordinate 4,408,772 of CM055280.1, read as the reverse complement.
TTTGGGCAGCTGTCGTGAAACAGACAGTAGTTTGACAAATGACGAGATCACATAATTAAGACGTAAGCCTGAAATTTGTGGATACATTAAAGTTCTGATATTAATCCTTTGAGTGCGGGAAATGAAGTGTCGTCTGCTGTTGTTTAATATTTTGTCTTTATTCACAATAAAGCATGGATTGGCAGCACTTTAGAATCATATCCATTGGAAATGATTCTCAAGCGTCAAAACGTGTTTTTAAAAAGAAAAATGGAATATAAAAAATAAACTGCAGACGACAAAAATGAATTCAGCATTGTAAGGGTTAGACCGCTTGTGGGTCTGAAGAAAAGTTGTCTTATTAGTGAGTCGGTCGTTATTACCGGAACTGAGTAGAGACCAAATCCGTAAGTCTTTGCATGCTGGGAAACTTGTGGGCTATGCTCTACATAGTAAATTGCCAAGGGAGGAGGAGATGCACAGATATAAGCCAACTTCCCAGTCATTTCTCAAGGAGAAAGTAAAACTGAAGCCACTCTCTGAGGCCAGTGACATGCCAGTAAGTATATACAGAGCTCCAGATAAGTTTTGTATCTAAAGAGTATTATACCCCCATATTTGAAATTCAATGCGTATTTTACTTTTACAAATGTATTATTGATTTTCTTCATTACTAAATAGGGAGCAAATGATAACAAATTAAAAAAATCACTTATTTGAGCTGCAAAAAGCAAACAGTGTTTTGCAGTTCAACTAAGTAAATTTTCAACTGTATTACAGTATTTTCACTACTCAATTTGAAAATCAATGCGTATTTTTGCATTGCAGTGAGTATTTTGTTCTACCCACTTTGGATAATCAATGCATATTCTGCTAAAATAAGTGCGTAAAATACACCAATACGCACCTTATCTAGAGCTGAGTATATATACTGTATTTCCTTTAAGTATTTGGACAAACATTTATTTGGGGAAACATATAAAAGTATATGGTGTCCAAACAACAGTGAACGTGCCATTATTTGGGGTTAGTATGGCAGTAGTGGTCTAATCACAATAACAATGTATTTGGATATAATTTGTTTTGGGAAACCAACGGATTTCCCAAAGCAAATTTTGTCCAAATATTTACGGTTAATACGATAAGTGTTTGCGGCTATGGTGCTTTGTTTTGCGTTCACCTCGCGTCTGAACACCCAAGGTCAAGGTCACTGAGGACTTGTGTTCATATTACATGTATGATCTAGGCTGCAACGAGGGGTTTAGCTTAGTGATAATCATCCGGTTTACACTAGTGCAGATATATTATGATTTTTAATACACTGTGTTGAAGGTACATGCCCACTCAGTAGCTACAAACATTTGTAGATACAGTAAAGTTCTGCTATTAATTCTTAGAGTGCGGGAAACGAAAAGTGTCGTCTGCTGTTGTTTAATGTTTTGTCTTTAATAACAATAAAACATGGTTTGGCAGCACTTTAGAATAAAAAATTACAAGTGCCCTCTACATGTATATATATATATATAGATAGATATAATCATTTAGTAATACACGTAGCCACAAAAGAAACAATACCTATTTTTAAAGCATAAATTATCAAAACCGGCAAATGTACGCATTTGGTCAGAGTTTACCTTGGTGTGCGAGTCATGTTCCAAGGGAATGTCCGAATTTGAACCGTGTCCACTCGACCGTTCTTCAGTTACGTCAGTTTAATGATTTGCTCGAGCTCCCCGATATCCACACTCTGAGGTACATGTACAGGTAAAACCACCGGTCTGCATACAGGGCTTGTACCTAAACGAAAGAAAAACATCAAACGTTGAGGAAAAGTTGTGAAAGGGAATGCCGACATTACATGAAAATCAGCGACTTCGAGCGATTGGAATGTTGGAATTTGGTCGGCGTCACGTGGACGTCGCCGCTCAATTTAGAGTGTAGCGTATTACAATAACTAGTCTGGCAGGACGATACAAAACATGTGGATCAGTTGATGATCGCCCCCGTTCAGGCAGGCTACGCGTAACTACAAGTGCTAAAAACCGTCACATTAGGACATCCCACTTATGTAACCGTTTTCTATTCGCTCCATCAACTGCTACTGTTACACCTGGTCGAACCAACAAACGGATTAGTGCGAAAACTGTCCGGCGACGACTCGCTGAGCACGGTATTAAATCTAGACATCCGTACAAAGGATCGAAACTTACGCCACGTCATCGACGTGATTGGGCACGTCAACACATGCGATACTCAGAATCAATGGAATAAGGTGTTATCCAGATTTGGAACGTACAGACGGACGTGACTGGGTCTACAGTAGACGCGGAGAACGCTTCCCTGACGCGTGCGTACATCAAGTGGACCGGTATGGAGGCGACAGCGTCATGGCATGAATTCTGTGTGACTTCGTATGGTGACCCTACGTGATTCGCAACGGTCTGACGTCAGCATCTGGTGGTTAACTGGACATTTTGTTAGTGAAATTAGCTTAATACATTTGAATTTCATGTTATATTTGAGAATAAAGTAAAATGTAATGCTTACAATACATTTATTCACAATCATATGTATGTATCGTTTCTTTTGTGACCACGTATATATATTTTCCTGATAGTGACTCGGGTGGTATCAAGCTATTTTCATATGCAAATGATGCATGATATTTTTTAATTATTTATACTAATTAAATGCTTCGTCGGGAAAAAAATTATATTTTCGACAGATTATAAAGTATGATCATTGCACATCAAAAAATACAGAGAATAAATAGTAATGTCCATTAACATTTTAAGGAAACGAGGAAGAACTGCTGAAGGAGACAACCGAGCTTAATAGGAAATACGGCAGGATAAAACAGTTGAGAAGTAAGTCTGAACTTTAAGAATGAGCCCTTTTTTTATGTCGAGAAATTTGTTAAAATATTGATTTTATTACGAAAAATGTATTTCTCTATGGGAATTTAACATGGGGATAAAGGAGGTGGAATAGCTGACGGAGAAGTCAATAAACAAAAAAAATTGGAAATTGCTTCCGAAACCTGGCTAGATAACTAAGAAAACAAAAGTTCAATTTTGAAAATCCGTCCACTATTTCTGAAATTAGAAAAATTCCCCATGTTAAACCCCCATAGACAACTTCACTCTGTGAAGATATCTATGGGGATTTAACATGCGGAAATTTTCATAATAAAATCAATATTGGACAAAATTTCACGAAATAAAAAGAAGGCTCATTCTTAACAATAATGTTTTTGCATTGTTTATGTAGCCGTAAAATTTGGGCAGCTGTCGTGAAACAGACAGTAGTTGACAAATGACGAGATCACATAATTAAGACGTAAGCCTGAAATTTGTGGATACAGTAAAGTTCTGCTATTAATCCTTAGAGCGCAGGATAACGAAAAGTGTCATCTGCTGTTGTTTAATATTTTGTCTTTATTCACAATAAAACATGGTTTGGCAGCACTTTAGAATGATATCCATTGGAAATGATTATAAAGCATTGTCAAAACATGTTTTTTATAAGAAAAATGGAATATAAAAAGTAAACAGCAGACAACAAAAATGAATTCAGCATTGTAAGGGTTAAGTCCGCTTGTGGGTCTGAAGAAAAGTTGTCTTATTAGTGAGTCAGTCGTATTATCGGAACTGAGTAGAGACCAAATCCGTAAGTCTTTGCATGCTGGAAACTTGTGTGAGAGTATTATACCCCCATATTTGAAATTCAATGCGTATTTTACTTTTACAAATGTATTATTGATTTTCTTCATATTAAATTGGAAGAAATGATAAGGAATTAAATAAGTTAAAAAATTCACTTATTTGACCTGCAAAAAGCAAACGGTGTTTTGCAGCTGAACTAAGTAAATTTTCAACTTATATTACAGTATTTTCACTGGCGACAGATCTGCGTATAATCCAGAGTGTTTTTTTAACACAATCCTTTCGGAATACACATTTACGCCTACGGATATGAAATTTATTAAATACTTTATTTTTGTTATTTCTCAATGAAAGTATATGTTGTGACCACTCATTTGAACCGTCTCGACAAGATGGTTTAAATGATGGTCGCGGCATATACTTCTGAGTGCATTGAAGGAAAATATTTATGATTTTCCGCAAACATAAGCGTATCCTCAGCATGAAATGGGTTAGTGATTGCCCCCATGATGCGAGCATGAAAGTCGCACATTCGCGACGTCTGCCGCACATCAAAAGGCGTGTTAACCAATCAGAGCAATTTCAAAACATTGCCTAAAGGTCGCACAGTTTACAGTCTCGTGCTGAATGATTCCTACGATAAACACCTGTTAGTTGACACGGCTGGATGATATTGATTTTTTTCACAAAGCAACACACAAATTTCGTCTGTGACACTGTAATATTTCAAAATCAGTCGCATCTTCCGTAAATGACGCTGAATGTTGACAGAAATGTCAGAGCAGTGCAGCCGAAATGACGCTGAAAGCAGCCTATAGCTATGATGAATTTGCATTGTCCGCCGATGTAATTATGATGTTTTGAATTAGAGATTGGCGAACATTGTAAACCATGTGCAGACAGCGCGAATCCACCGTCTGGTCTGGCCGCTAATGCAATAAGCCGGGATTTGTCGGAGACAGAGAGCCAATTCACATAAACACGTTTGCCGTGTCATAGACTGGTTCCCGGTAGAATTGTTTCGCTAGACTCGCATCAGACAGGGTACCAGTCTAGTGACAAATTCGAAACTGACATCAGCAACCGCGTGTATTGATATTTAATATGGCTTTGTGTTATAAATCTTGACACGCAGCATCGTGTAAACACACAGTTTCGAAACTAATGATGGAGTTTTATAACTTGTGTGGAATTGCATTATGCATATTGGGATTTACCGTTAATGGCGTCCTGCAATATTTTTCATGGCAAAATGACACCGACCGATATGGGCCAGGTAAATCTTTTCAAAAGATAATTAAAATGATAGAGGCCAGATTGTGATTCGGCAGAGAAAATGTCGAAACCACAGGCATTCGGCGTGTTTCGGCTTTCGTCGGTATAACTAATGCTGTTATACCGATGAAAGCCAAAACACGCCGAATGCCTGTGGTCGAAACCAGTAAGGCGCGAACTGTTTAGAATACGAATCTGAGGCTACTTTTCCAATTTCAAGTGGATGTTAGCGCAAAGACTAACAACAACAACAAATATTGAAACAAATCTTTATTTTATGTCCTTTATAGGGTGCCTTCCGAAGGAAGAAGTGCTTATGGCATACCTTCGGCGTCATAGGCGTCCGTCCGTCTGTCTGTCTTCAAAAATTATAATGGCCTATATTTTCTGTTTCCTTTCTTGGATTTGCTTCATATTTCACACACGCATTGCTCCAAGGGTCCTCTACTGCGCTGTGGCAAATCCATGTCCGTGCCGCCCCTTCTAAGCCCAGGGTCAAGGTCACATACTTCGTGCATCTCGAAACCTTAACGCTCGGACGCTCGGGTAAATGCGCTATATTTTCTGTTTCCTTGCTTGGATTCAAATGTGCCCTCGGTTCCTTTGCTACCATCGGGCACGCTTCGTTGTCCTCTGACAACTCTTGTTGTCGATATTTCGGGGTGGAAAAAAATGCTCTTGTATCCAAACGTGTGTATAAGACGTAGGGGCTTTGTGGGATGAAAATCTTGGTAAAAAAAGTGTGTCTAATATGCGGCAACATACGGTATATTTATTTTCTGTAAATATTTTGTTCTGATTTTGGGATTAACCTTCTATTCATTCACATTTAATATGGGATTTGATTCTGTTAACCGACCTAAAATGACTTTTAACTGATGATAAGCCATTAAACCTCATATAAATAAATAATATGTGTTAGTAATCTTGTGGAGCTAACCTAGTTTCAGTACTTTGATTATATGTTATCTCCTTTGAGATAGCATATTATGTCACGCAAATTTCTATGGGGGCAGCCATATTGTCGTGCTATGCCTAAACGGCGACCACGACCAAGAAAATAGTGCCCTGTACCAACTTATCCTATGGCGTTTTGGTCTCTTTTGCTTGGTATCTAAAACTCAGGGTCAAGGTCACATACTTCGTGCATCTCGAAACCTTAACGCTCGGACGCTCGGGTAAATGCGCTATATTTTCTGTTTCCTTGCTTGGATTCAAATGTGCCCTCGGTTCCTTTGCTACCATCGGGCACGCTTCGTTGTCCTCTGACAACTCTTGTTGTCGATATTTCGGGGTGGAAAAAAATGCTCTTGTATCCAAACGTGTGTATAAGACGTAGGGGCTTTGTGGGATGAAAATCTTGGTAAAAAAAGTGTGTCTAATATGCGGCAAAATACGGTATATTTATTTTCTGTAAATATTTTGTTCTGATTTTGGGATTAACCTTCTATTCATTCACATTTAATATGGGATTTGATTCTGTTAACCGACCTAAAATGACTTTTAACTGATGATAAGCCATTAAACCTCATATAAATAAATAATATGTGTTAGTAATCTTGTGGAGCTAACCTAGTTTCAGTACTTTGATTATATGTTATCTCCTTTGAGATAGCATATTATGTCACGCAAATTTCTATGGGGGCAGCCATATTGTCGTGCTATGCCTAAACGGCGACCACGACCAAGAAAATAGTGCCCTGTACCAACTTATCCTATGGCGTTTTGGTCTCTTTTGCTTGGTATCTAAAACTCTACATATACTATTCTCTATAGTTTTCACAGTTTTGGGCTCAGTTTATCAGTTAAATTATGGAAAATACGAATCAAGACATTTTGTGCATATGAATACAGCAGCTATTATCTTTAGTTTTTACAGTTAGGTAGCAGTGACCAGTTAGCCGCCAATTTCGTACAATTTTTCCTGAGAGTTACAAACAGTAATTTATTCTAGATAAAACGTGTGGATGTGATTGGGTTTGCACCAGCACAGTACATTTGCCTCTTGATGATGATTGAGAAAATATGCAACTTTCAGTCTTTAGTTTTTGTGGAGATAACATAGTTCAGTACTTTCAGTACTTTGATTAATACACTGTGTTAAAGGTACATGCCCACTCAGTAGGCACAAAATGTTCTATCGGAATGAAATAAGTGTGTCATTACTCCACCAGTTCTAAAAATTACAAGTGCCCACTATATAGATATAATCATTTAGTAATATATATTTGACTGATAGTGACGCACGGTGCTATCAGGCTATTTTCATATGCAAATGAGGCATGATATTTTTATGCCTCCGCCACCGAATGGTGAGGGGGGCTATAGTGTTACCGGCGAAACCTTAACGCTCGGGTAAATGGCTTATAATTTCTGTTTCCTTGCTCGGATCTGCTTCACATTTCACACACGTATTGCTCGATGGTCCTCTATCGCCCTGTGACAAATCCACGATCATTCCGCCCCCGCTAAGCCCAGGGTTAAGGTTACATACTTGGTGCATTTGAAACCTTAACACTCAGGTAATTGTCTTATATTTGTTTCCTTGCACGGATCTGCTTGATATTTCTGACATGCATTGCTGTAATGGTCCTCTATTGCCCTGTGAAAAATCCATATTAGGATCAATACGGTATTCTGCTCTCTGTTCTAGAAATGAGTGAGAAATTGGATACGATCAAAGAAATAAGAAGTAAGTCTGAAATTTGCATTGTTTATATAGCCGTAAAATTTGGGCAGCTGTCGTGAAACAGACAGTAGTTTAACAAATGATGAGATCACAAAATTAAGACGTAAGTCTGAGATTTGTGGATACATTAAAGTTCTGCTATTAATCTTTAGAGTGTGGGAAACAAAAAGTGTCATCTGCTGTCATTTTGTCTTTATTCACAGTAAAACATGGTTTGGAAGCACTTTAGAATGATATCCATTGGAAATGATTCTAAAGTGCTTCCAAACCATGTTTTCACAAACGCATGGCCTTCTAGCACGAGCCCGCAGTTTGCAATGGGCATGTGTTGCTTGTCGGGTTGAACAGAATGGCGAACAGAATACAGCCTGATCAGACCGCACGAATACCTGACGCTGTTCTGGGATTATACTGGTCGAAAATGTCATAAGCCCCTATTTTCCAGTCACAGCCACATGTGGCTGTGACTGGAAAATGGGGGCTTATGATATTTGTGGCACGGTTAACTACACTCATGAGGATATAGGTAAAGAAATGTGGCTTATGACGTGTGTGGGCAGTTTGGTCCTTGGCTGTGGCTAGACAAATGGGGCTTATGACGTGTGTGGACTGCCTAGCTACTGGCCTGTGGCTGTGGGTAGACAAATGTGGCTTACACGCGTGTTATTTGTGACCAGTCTAGCGCCCGTTGCGTTGACTAGATAAATGGTTGTGTAACCAGTCTTAACCCTTACAATCTGCTGTTGTTAATATTTTGTCTTTATTCACAGTAAAACATGGTTTAGCAGCACTTTAAAATCATATCCATTGGAAATGATTATAAAGCATTGTCAAAACATGTTTTTTATAAGAAAAATGGAATATAAAAAATAAACAGCAGACGACAAAAATGAATTCAGCATTGTAAGGGTTAAGACCGTTTGTGGGTCTGAAGAAAAGTTATCTTATTAGTGAGTCGGTCTTTATTACCGGAACTGAGTAGACCAAATCCGTAACTTTGCATGCTGGAAAACTTGTGGGCTATAAAGAATTCAATAGCATACAAAAATTAATTATATTTTCTTTTATTTCTCCCTGTAAATATCATGAATATGGAATTAATTTCATTAGAATTGAGTCCATCAGGATCTACACTGCAAACATTGCAAGAAGTCTGTAGTGTTGAAAGGAGTAAGCATTATTCAACAACATACCATATTACTGCGGAAATTCCTGGAGCGTAATATGTTAGAATGTTCTTATTTCAGCAAAATTTATCTCCATGTCGACACTAGAAAAAAGAGAATTTTACGAGTGTGGAGATGAATTCCTCATCAGCCAGCAGGTGCCTTCATGGCAAGACACCGGACAGACAGCTGGTAAATATAAGGTTTGACAATGTCCAGCCGTTGGGTAAACTTTTGCCGTGGCACAAGGGAACTATTTGAACCCCAAGGCCATAGGCTGCGGGTTCAAACAGTTCCCGAGTGCCACGGCAAACGTTTACCCACGGCTGGACATGGTCGAGCATTATTGTTAAATTTCTGTCGGAATCATGTCATTTGAGCATATATACGAAGTACTTTTCGGTACTTTGATAATCTGCTCAATTCAACATACACGTACATATTACGGTGCCGTGGTACACGTGTGATGCAGCTCAAAATTTCAGTGCGACCGTTGTGAACTGGTCTGGTGATGTAATGGCGCGTTCCAGTAATATCATGAGACACATGCATTACGTAGGTGTTGGCTTGGCCCCGGAATGAGTATTGTCTTCAGCCATGGTCAAACAGCACCCGTTGTACGTTTGAACACGTAGCTGTGAGCGGTGTCAAAGAACGGCTGTCATGTGACGACGTCTCTTTATGCCACCTATGCGATAGCAAGGGGGGCCAGGGCTGTACAAATCGGCACGCCCGGGACAAGTCGGTTTTGGTCTCGGGCAAGTGGCTCTATGCTGAAAGTTAGTCCCGGGCAAGTCACTATTTTCCGTTGAAACGTCCCGTCACAAGCCTGTTTTCTTCACTAGACTTATCCTAAATTGTAACATTTCATCGATCGATAACGCCTAGGGCGTGTGTCGGCTTCCCTGTGGCGATACGCACTTACACAGAAGCTGCTATACTGTGTATGTAGCAAGAAAAGTGATATACTAGCTGTCAACTTTTCAACACAATTTACGGAAAATATTTTCGAAATCAATATCGGCGAAATATGGCGACAGATCTGCGTATAATCCAGAGCTGCCAACTGTTACGATTTTTCCGTATTTGTTCCGGAAAATACGTTAGAAATACGGAAGTATGGACAACAATTAAAAAGTACAATTTTTAAAAAAATCAGCGAGGGAATATCTGGAAATAATAATAAAATAATGATTTCATTTCCAAATTCTTCAAATAAATCCTCATTTTGTATTTAACCGTAATCATACTCGCCTATGCGCTTACCATTTGGATTTTTGTTGTGTAGTAATAGCAGTTTCAAGCGCTCAATGATATTGATTTATTCATCGCGTAAATTCTGAAAATGTCTGCTCGAAAGCGCGCAGCCGACGCATCTGGGGTTTTTAAAAAAGTTAGGAGAACACAGAAGTTCATCACGGATTACAGTGATACATGGCCCCATTTAGTCCCATCGAAGCGCGGTGAAGAATTTGCATTTTGCATTCCGATTTTTCGGTTGGTCATGGTGGCAGAGACGATTGTAGAAGGCACATTGACAGTAAAAAACACCAAGAATACACGCATCTTAGCACCACCACTAAGAATATTTCAACGTTTTTCAAGGCATCAGTCCCAGAATCTAATGAATTAGGCCCTACCCGAGCAGAAACATTGTTTACACACTTCCTTGTTGAACACAACTTGCCAATGTCTGCAGCAGACCATGCCACCAAATTATTTCCAAAAATGTTTCCCGACTCGAAAATAGCTGGTAAATACAGTAGTGGAAGAACAAAAACGACTGCTATAGTTAATGAATTGGGGAAGGAGAGTATGTTAGAACTTGCCACTGTAATGAAAACTCAGCCATTTAGCATTGCCACCGACGGAAGTAGCGAAGGTGAAGATAAATTATTTCCTATTGTTTTCCGACATGTAGATCATGAAACTGGGATTGTTCGCTCGGAATTGTTGAGTAATCCAATAAGTAATGAAAGTGCAACAGGAGAAAACATTTTTAATGTATTGGACAGTTCTCTAAACGAACCTGATGTAAAGTGGGATAACTGTGTTGCGTTTGGTACCGACAATGCTAGTGTAATGACCGGTTCCAAAAAAGGTGTAATATCATTTATTACACAGAAATGCCCCGAGATATACTTTGTTGGCTGTCCATGCCACTTGATACACTTGGCTGCAGAGTATGGTGCCAGACAATTACCTGTCCACGTTGATGAACTACTAACTGATATTTATTATTGCCTGGATAAAAGTACGAAGCGACAGAGTGCCTTAAAGCAAATGCAAGCGTTTTGTGGAACTGAACAAAGAAAGATTCTAAAACATGTATCCACCAGGTTGCTGTCCCTCGAACAGTGTATTAACAGACTTCTTCAACAATGGCGGCCACTTCGAGAATATTTTGAGAATGAGTGCAATCGGGCGCGTCTACCAGCAAAGCCAAACCAGCAAACCCTAGCAAGACTGCTAGTAGTCCAAGCACATACAAACCAGCTAAGCCTAGCAAGACTGCTAGTAGTCCCACCTCAGCCAAACCAGCAAAGCCTAGTAAGCCTGCTACTAGTCACAGTTCAGCCAAACCAGCAAAGCATAGTAAGCCTGCTACTAGTCACAGTTCAGCCAAACCAGCAAAGCCTAGTAAGCCTGCTACTAGTCACAGTACAGCCAAACCAGCAAAGCCTAACAAGTCTACTAGTAGTACCAACACATCAAAGGCACTACATGTATCTAGTACAAATAAACATACATCCACTAGTAGCGTATCTGAGACAATCAGTAAGGGGTCTGCTTCCATTATCAGTAGTGTGAGTGGTACATCCAAATTTTCAGATAATGAAACCAGTAAGTCTATTCCATCAACTGGAATATCTGACAGGAAGCATAGGGTGAAATCTAGCTTACAGTCAGCACAATTCAAAGTGTACACATTATTCCTCCAACACATTATTCCAGTGTTCAATGCAGTAAATGTATTATTGCAGTCAGATAAACCACTGATTTACAGACTTAGCCGGGTATTACTGAACCTTCTGAAGCAACTGCTCTTGAAATTTGTCAGGCCGAGTGCAATGGTATTTAGTGATGTTCGTCAGGTTGACTACACTACAAAGTACAACCACAAAGATGACAAAGACTTGGTGATTGGTTCGGAAACGAGGGAATATATCACAAACACCAAAGGCCTAGATGAGAAGAAGACCAAATTATTCTATGACAATGTGAATAACTACCTCATCACAGCATGTGACTACATCAAAAAGAAATTTCCATTGAATGACACATTACTGAAACATGCTGTAATTGTGGACATCAGTTTGAGACAACAATCTAATTTCAATTCCGTGAAGTACTTCATCAACAGGTTTCCAGCAATGTTGCCGAAAGGTGCGTGTGAGAATGACATTGAAGAGGAATTCTGTAACTTCCAAGTTGATGAACTGAATGACAATATCTGTGCATTAGAACGGGCAGACAGCCAGTGGTTTGAAATCTCTAAGTTAGTAGATGAATGTGGCTCTCAGAAGTACAAAGTGTTGCCAAAAGTAATGTCAAACATACTTGTAATCACGCAAAGCAATGCTGAATGTGAACGTGTGTTTTCCATAGTAAGGAAGAACAAAACAGACTTTCGAGGCTCAATGAACCATCAGACACTTAAAAAATTGTTAGTTTTGAAAATAAACAGCACCACAACCTGCTTCAACCAATCTCTGAGCGAGGCTACACTGAAACGGGCGAAATCCGCAACCTACCAGGCTCTAAATAATTGACTAGATTATGTAAGTATTCATATAAGTGAGTACTGATTTGTGTTCCTGAAAACATATGTGGTGTTCCTGAAAATAGCCTCTTTTTCTCTCCATGTTCCTCATGTGACCGACATGGGGTTGGCAGCTCTGATAATCCAGAGTTTTTTTTTAATCCATTCCTTTCGGAATACACATTTACGGGTATGAAATTATTTAAAAAAAAAAATAATTATTTTTGTTATTTCTCAATGAAAGTATACGATGTGACCACTCATTTGAACCATCTCGACGAGACGGATTAAATGGTGGTAGCGGCATATACTTCTGAGTGCATAAAAGGAAAATATTTGTCCGCAAACATAAGCGTATCCTCAGCATGAAATGGGTTACTGCATGATTGCCCCGTGATGCGATGATGAAAGTCGCACGTTAGCGACGTCTGTGGCACATCAAAAGGCGTGTTGACCAATCAGTAACATTTCAAAACATAGCCTATAGGTCACACAGTTTACAGCCTCGTGCTGAATGATGTCATACAATAAACACCTGTACACACAGCTGGGTGTATCGGTTTTTTGCACAAAGCAATTATTTCATGTACTTTGAATGTCGTTGTTTGAATAAACTTACAGAAATCACGAATCAACTAATTACACGATGACTACGACGTCCGAAGATTTTTTTTGGATTTTTTTTCTTTGTTTTCCTTTTTCTTCTCTATTTTTTTAATATTTTTTTTTGGGATCCACGAGAGACCCGCGTTATAATGGAGATCGCGCTATACGCGATCGCGTTATAATGGAGCTGCAGTGTAATTAGCGAATTAACAGCTGTTGCCAACAAAAAAAAACTGAAATTTCAAAAAGTTTTTTATTTACCGTTCCGCGAACACACTGATAGACATTAAATATTGTAAATATAGACGTGATTTCATTTTCGAGACGGTCAAATGAGTAGACTCCGTAATTTAATTCACAAAACGTCGATGCTTTTACACCGAAAATTCTGGAATATACGTTCGAAATTATAGATAGACAATTAAACACCAATCAATCGATCTGTCCTGATTGCCAGGGTTCCCGTTACTAGTAATATATGTTATTGCCAACATTTTTATAGCAACTAAAGTGCATGTATTATGCACACATGGATATACATACGCCGAGAACCGTTGGTTGGAAGCTTCTATATGGAGTTGGTAATGTGTGTCCATGTGTTCATATTACATATACTAACGGCACAATAGATATACCGTTAAACACCAATCAATCCAATTTGTGATGCACTAATATATTGCGTGATTGAGACATGATTGTTTATGTAATAAATTGTTGATTGATGAGCTGTAGTTATTCTCTCTCTTTGCACCCGGAAAAGAAAACATTCAATCTGGCTTTTCTATTTTTGAGTAACTGACAGGGAACGACTGGTCCTAATTGCAGACTCTGCAACCACCGTTATACCCGTGCCATAGTTCTCTATGGTTGTGTTGTTACAGTTTCGTATAAGAAGTTTTACGAGGACAAGTCATTTTTTCAAAACCACTTGTCCTGAAAATAATTTCCAGGACAAGTCAGGGCAAGTCACTTTTGTCAAGTCACTTGTCCGGGACAAGTGGCTAAAAAATCAATTTGTACAGCCCTGGGGGCATTAATTGCATTGCTCTTGAGGTTCCGTACGTTCGTCCGTATGTCCATCCATCTTGTGTATATTTACGTAGAAAAGTTTGTAAGAGTTTGCCACAAACATAATGTCTAGTTGTAACTTTTTAGCTCGACTATTTGAAGAATAAGTAGAGCTTATGTTGTCACCCCGGCGTTGGCGTCGGCGTCATGCCTTGGTTAAGGTTTTTAGTCAACCTTGTATATGGAATACTACTGGCCCTACACCCACCATACTTGGACAACTTCATCTCCTAGTGATGTACATCAATAACCCCTGATCTATATTTCACCTTGACCTACATTTCCTCTTGGATTACTTAGTTAATTCCCCTTGGTTAAGGTTTTTAGTCAACCTTGGCTAAGGTTTTTAGTCAAGCTTGTACATGGAATACTATTGTGCATACAGACACCATACTTGGACAACCTTTTCTCATAGGGATGTACATCAATAACCCCTGGTCTATATTTGACCTTGACCTACATTTCCTCTTCAATTACTTAGTTAATTCCCCTTGGTTAAGGTTTTTAGTCAAGCTTGTATATGGAATACTCCTGGCCCTACACCCACCATACTTGGACAACTTCATCTCCTATGGATGTACATCAGTAACCCCTGATCTATATTTGACCTTGACCTACATTTCCTCTTGAATTACTTAGTTAATTCTCTTTGGTTAAGGTTTTTAGTCAACCTTGTAGATGGAATACTCCTGGCCCTACACCAACCATACTTGGACAACTTTATCTCCTAGTGATGTACACCAACAACCCCTGACCTATATTTGACCTTGACCTACATTTAACCTTGAATTACCTAGTTAATTCCCCTTGGTTAAGGTTTTTAGTCAAGCTTGTACATGGAATACTATTGTGCATACAGACACCATACTTGGACAACCTATTCTCATAGTGATGTACATCAATAACCCCTGATCTATATTTGACATTGACCTACTTTCCTCTTGATTTACTTACTTTCCTCTTGATTAACTTAGTTAATTCCCCTTGGTTTAGGTTTTTAGTCAACCTTGTAGATGGAATACTCCTGGCCCTACACCCACCATACTTGGACAACTTTATCTCCTAGTGATGTACATCAGCAACCCCTGACCTATATTTGACCTTGACCTACATTTAACCTTGAATTACCTAGTTAATTCCCCTTGGTTAAAGTTTTTAGTCAAGCTTGTACATGGAATACTATTGTGCATACAGACACCATACTTGGACAACCTTTTCTCATAGGGATGTACATCAATAACCCCTGATCTATATTTGACCTTGACCTACATTTCCTCTTCAATTACTTAGTTAATTCTCCTTGGTTAAGGTTTTTTAGTCAAGCTTGTATATGGAATACTCCTGGCCCTACACCCACCATACTTGGACAACTTCATCTCCTACGGATGTACATCAATAACCCTTGATCTATATTTGACCTTGACCTACATTTGACCTTGACCTACATTTCCTCTTGAATTACTTAGTTAATTCTCTTTGGTTAAGGTTTTTAGTCAAGCTTGTAGATGGAATACTCCTGGCCCTACACCAACCATACTTGGACAACTTCAACCATACTTGGACAACTTCATCTGCTAGTGATGTACATCAATAATCCCTGACCTATATTTGACCTTGACCTACTTTTATCCTTGTATTACTTAGTTATTTCCCCTTGGTTAAGGTTTTTAGTCAAGCTTGTTTATGGAATACTCCTAGGCCTACAGCAACCATACTTGGAAAACTAGTGATGTACATCAATAATCCCTGACCTATATCTGTCATTGACCTACATTTAACCTTGAATTACTTACTTAATTTCCCTTGGTTAAGTTTTTTAGTCAACCTTGGTTAATGTTTTTATGCAGGCCGCAGCCACCTTGTTTGTCAGCTATGTGTACATCGACAACCCTCGTAGTCGAGCTATGCTGTTCTCCTACAGCTCTTGTTATAGGTTTCGCCCTGTCTGTCCATCCGTCTGTTGAATGTTTTTGTAATAGTTTCTCATATAGGGGCCTTAAGTGTGTCGACAGACCACATTTTCTAGTTTTGTACCCAAGAACATGTGCGGTTTTTAGCCGTTTTTTTTAAAATAAAAATCACGGCTATATGATTGGCAAAAGCCGGGCGGTGGTGGGCGGGCGCAGATCATCCACAATGTTAAGTTTTCGTGTTTAGGTCCATTTTTTACATTTATCTAATTAACTTCAAATAAAGCCATTTACAACCGTAAGTTTTCACTTATCCAATTGTCTATGCCTTGAAGAAAACCCGGCTTTGGTGGCTTTGCCTCATCTATTGTTCATGAAATATATTTGTAGATACTGTGATATTTTCTGTAAATGACGTCGAAAGTTGACAAAAGGACATTTTGTCATCTCTTGACGCCATTTACGGAAAATATCGTAAATTTTGTAACATACAGTGGAATATCGATCTCTCGAACCGGTCTGTCGAACACTCCGGAAAACTCGAACTCGTCCTGTGGTCCCGACAAAGTTCCCTATATAAATCATATATTTTTCTACCTAATACTCGAACTACGACAAAGTCGAACTCTCAAATCGAAGTCACGGTCCCTTGGTCAGTCAATCAACGTTAAGTGCTATTGATAGCTCGAACAGGTAAGTCTGTCGCCAGCTGATCTGTTTGCCTAATGAGGTGTGAATATCACGATTGGCGGTTTGTTTGATTTGTTTCGCTTGACAGCTGGTGACATTAAATCACGAATTTAAAAATTAATCGGCGTTAATTCCACGTCAAGATGACCACGATAATTAATTAATTTGAACAAAATTCGCCTTTAAATATTTAATTGAATTTTAACAGTCACATTAGTGAATTACGAGTGATTGACTTATTTTTTTTGCGTTGTTGAGTGAACGACGTAAAGCACTATTTTCCGGATAAAAACAGGCAAAATTGAACGGGGTCCGTCATTCAACGACAATCATGTCCGAGAGTACACTAGATTCTGAGCAACCTGGCGAAGGACCTGGTCTAACCAGGGGGATAACCGGGTCAGAAACAACAACTGCTTGTGTCGAGCAATCTAAGGAAGGACCTGGCAACAGGGGGATACTTAGATCGGCAACTGGAAAGCAGGGTGTTAAACGTAAATTAGACCAGAAAACACTATAACATTTTAACATTTTTAAATGCCAAATTGTGCAATTTCGGTTAAATTTTAATTGTACATTTTGTATATTTAATAAACCAGTGTGCTATTTATAGACGCATTCTTTCGATATGATGGTTCGCACCTGTCACCTTTCATTTTAGTGAAGTTATTTTACGCCAATCTTTTGCAAACACTTTACTGCTTGTGTATGCAAATGATCCATGATAAAAAACATTCACTCGCAATAAAAATAGTTGTCAAGCTTAATTATAGCATAGTAAAATAAACACGTTTACAATGGGAATGTTGCTCACGACAACTTCCGGTTTCAATATGCAAAAAACAAAACAAAGACGAGACGATTTGTAATATTCAATTTAATTAACAGTTTATTTGTATACATATGCATACATGTACATATTGAAATAAAATAATTAGTTCATTATAGTTGTTTACATGATATTTCTCCCAGAAGGCCATACAAACATCAATCAATGGTGTTATTCCTAAATGGAATGAAATCACTGACTTAGTGACTAGTATTTATTTTCATTCCCCCGAACTACGCCTGACTCAAACTTTTATTCGAGTCCGTTACCGGGTCGAGAGATCGATCTTCCACTCAATCCACTGTATTTTATCATGGTCAGGTCAGAAAAGATGGCACATTTACCTCGTGAAACTTTGAAAAAGGAGCACATTCATCTTTAATATGAAACAATATTTTTAATATTACTTGAAAATTACATCATCATAAAAAATGTGAATGCCAGTAAAGAAAAAATAATGGAATAAAGTACAAAAAAAATATTTTTTACAATTGGCCAGCATAGTGCTCCAAAATCGGGCATGGCGCGGTAACATGCTAAAATTGGCTCGGGATATACATAGAGATACCAGTCTAGTGTCTTTGATACAAAGTTTATCAGGCAAGGCTAGGAAATGCGTAGGAATTCCGAGGCTTGTCGACAAATTCCTACCGTTTCCGAGCTGAGCCTGATAAACTCGAATATCAAGACACTAGCTTGGTATTCTATTTATCAGGTAACGTTTTAGGCTACAGAATGAGCAGTTATTACACTGACGTAATTCGGTAACATCATGTGACGCCGTTCGACTAATGAAACGTCATTTTTCAATTGTTGTAACCTGGATATTTGTATCGCGTCAATGCCTGATACAGCAATATGATATTAGTAAGTACGTAGTATGCCAGTGGGTGTTGGTCGGAGGACGAACGTGACGGCTTAAATTAACGGTATGGGTTCGTCCTTAGGGATCACAATTTGCCTGGTTTGGCCCTCAGGTACGTTTTTATCTTTGGCTCTTTTGCTACCTGGGAGTTGAATTCGGTTATTGCCCATTATAAAAGTAGTAAGATTATTACTGATCCTACTGCTTTTGGAAGGGGGCCAAGTGATTCTAGTGTGGCGAGGACCTGGTATCAGATCAGGATTATTCTAATTTCAGGGCTGAATATATAGTTTTTTTTATTGTAAATATTCAGTTCTGATTTTGGGATTTTCTCCCCATTTGTACATGTACTAGAAGTTGAACATGTACATATACTTGTACAGGTAATATATGGGATTTAGTGTTGATAGGCCGTTAAACACCAACAAACAAACAAACAAACACTTACTCCGATTTATTATCATCCATATTTTCATTCTAAGCTTTTACATACCTTATACCTCCACAGCCCTTAATTCAAACTTCAAATAAATACACTCCGAGACCATCAAATGCCTCGGCGGGCTCGACATGCGGGCCACGGCCATCTGGTTCATTGTAAATATTCAGTTCTGATTTTGGGATTTTTCCTCCACATGGACATGTACTTGTACAGGTAATATATGGGATTTAATACTAAACCCATTGACCCGGCCTTAAATGACCTTAGCTGTTGATAGGCCATTAAGCCCCAACAAACAAACAAACGTAGTTGGCCAATGCAAAGCGTGTTACCTGATAAATATAATAAGGCCATACCATATCTTTTCTATGTTAAGCGTCCACCCAGTTCACCGAAACCTACATACGTATCCGGTAAAAATAAACAAGGCCTTGGAAAAACGAAGATAAATTTATGTTAAAAACTTCCTCAACTCTTTGCAGACTGCTTTTTAGCATAAATTTCCGCGTTCAAACTTTAGAAAAAAATAAGAAGAAAATTAGAGAAAAATACTCTAATTAAACATATTATGTGTAAATTCATGAACGGATATAAAACGCGCCAAGTTCCCAATCAGTTTTCATTTACTTCACCAGTAAATAGCGTAAAATAGCATACATGTACATAATTTATTTATTTTTTCACAGAACCACTCTCAAAACCTACCCGCATGCGGATGCTTAACAGAGAAAGAAATCGCCATGGTCTAATATTATATTACGATGTGGTTGTTTTCGTCCATGAAATGATGTATTGCAGATGTTCTGGTGGTGAATGAGAAGTTTGAAGCAACTGTTGAGCTCAATGAGAAGGTGGGACTGTGGTACGGTGATATCACGCAGCTTGAACTAGACGCCATTGTCTGTTCCGTTCCATCGGCAAGTACGTTTAACGCAATTTGTATGCCCCCTTATACAAGGGGAGCATACTGCATTGCCACAAATATAGCATATTTTTCTTATTTTCCATGAAAACACATTTTGGTATTTCTAATGAAATGCCAAGACAGTGGAGCGCAGTGGCCTGGTGGTTAGAGCGTCAGACTGCTGATCTAAAGGTCGTGGGTTCGAGCCTCACCGGAGGCGCTGCGTTGTGTCCTTGAGCAAGACACTTTATCCACACTGCTCCAGTTCACCCAGCTGTGAATGGGTACCGATAATTCGTAGTTGCTCTGTAAATACG
The DNA here is from genome assembly GCA_029237695.1 of Conchocele bisecta. NCBI lineage: Eukaryota > Metazoa > Mollusca > Bivalvia > Lucinida > Thyasiridae > Conchocele > Conchocele bisecta. Next base: position 4,388,604 of record CM055280.1, on the reverse strand, counting down.
AATTACCGGCTTCTCTCAAAAAATCTCTACCTCCGTTCTTTCTCCCATTCTTGGGAGACGGCATGCAAGGTCCTAGAGCCAGTGCCGCCGTTAAATATAAGCAAAAAAAAAAAATGTTTTCATTTCGAAGCAAACTATTCAATAATTGTTGTCTGTTGATGTGTAAATAAACAACATTAGATTACCCCACATATTGATTGGTATTATTATACATTTTATATCGGACGTAAATGTCCACACTGATATCAGGGGCGATAACCGTGTTTCCTTATAATGTTAACGGGAATTACTATTTATTCTCTGTATCTATTTTTATACGACCGTTTTTATACGACCGTTTTTAAAAAACGGTACGTATTATGTTTTACCGCGGGGCGGGCGGGCGGTGGACAGAAAAAGTGCATAGTTTGTGTACACAACTCCTCCGAAACCATTCAGTCGATCGATCTGAAACTATACACACGTCTTCTACACATATTGAAAATGTGCACCTTGGTGTTTTTATGCCGAAAAGATATTTTTTAACAAAAATATCACCTTTTTTAACATAGCCTTTTTTTTAGCTCGTCTGCACGAAGAGCTTATGGCATACCCCCGGCGTCGTCGTCTCGTCGGCGTCCACAAATTGAACGTTGGGGTAAATTTCTTATAACATCTGTTTCTTTTCATGAACGCCTTGCTATTTCATCTGATGATACCCTATCGTGCTATGCCCCGTGCAGGCACCGGGGCGGGATCAACTGATCCTGAGAATAGTGCTGCAGTAGCCATTGCTTGTCGTAAAAGGCGACTAAACTGGCTTAACGATTGGGTTCATACTTTCCGGAACCCACTATACCGGATTTGGCCCTCATGTACATTTTTGGCTTTCTTATATGTGAGAGTTGAGTCGGGCTATGCCCCATATATAAAAGTAAGATTAGTGCTAATCCTATTACTTTTAGGGGATGGGCTAAATGATGCTGGTGTGGCGAGGGCCTGGCTGGTTTAATTTCAGGACTGAATATATATTTTGATTGTAAATATTGAGTTCTGAAGTTGGGATTTACCCCCCTCGGACAGGTGGATACGGGACACGACCCCGTTGACCCGTCTGCGTGTAGACTCCCTGAGGCTTGTACCTCTATGTCAGAAAAGCGGACTTAAAACCCTATTCACTCACTCCTATCGTGCTATAGCAAATCCATGACCCACCGCTCACCCCTTACCCCAAGGTCAAGGTTACAACTTAGCACATTAATAAACTTAACGTTGGGGGTAAATGTCTTATAACATGTTTCCTTTCATGGAACACCATGACATTTCATACATGCATTCATCAGATGACCCTTTATCATGCTGTAGCAAATCCACAACCCACCACCCAACCCATACCCCAAGGTCAAGGTCACAAACTTAGCATGTTCATAAACTTAACGTTGGGGTAAATGTTGTGTATATTCTGTTTATTTACACTTTGAACGCTTTGATATTTATATCCCCCACAATGAGTTTGTGGGGGGGGGGGGTATACTGGAGTCAGGTTGTCCGTCCGTCCGTCCGTCCGTCCGTCCGTCCGTCCGTCCGTCCCGTCCGTCCGTCCGTCCGTCCCGTCCGTCCGTCCGTCCGTCCGTCCGTCCGTCCGTTCGTTCGTCCGTCACTAAACTTAACATCAGAGAAATATTGTTATAACTTCTATTTCCTTTATCTAAAATGCTTAATATTTCACACATGCATTTCTGTACGGCTCTACTACCATGCTGTGCCAAATCCACGACCGTCCAACCCCCGCTGATCCCAAGGTCAAATACTTAGTCTGTTTACAAAACTTAACATCGGAGAAATATTGTTATAACTTCTATTTCCTTCATCTAAAATGCTTAATATTTCACACATGCATTCCTGTAAGGCTCTACTACCATGCTGTGCCAAATCCACGACCATCCAACCCCCCTGATCCCAAGGTCAAGGTCAAATACTTAGTCTGTTTACCAAACTTAACATCAGAGAAATATTGTCATAACTTCTATTTCCTTCTTCTAAAATGCTTAATATTTCACACATGCATTCCTGTAAGGCTCTACTACCATGCTGTGCCAAATCCACGGCCGTCCATCCCCCGCTGAATCCAAGGTCAAAATCAAATATTTAGTCTCTTTACAAAACTTAACATCAGAGAACTATGTTATAGCTCCTATTTCCTTCGTCTAAAATGCTTAATATTTCACACATGCTTTCCTGTAAGGCAGTACTACCACGCTGCGCCAAATCCACAATGTCGAACCCTCGCTGATTCCAAGGTCAAGGTCAAATACTTAGTCTCTTTACAAAACTTAACATCAGAGAAATATGTTATGCCTTCTATTTCCTTCGTCTAAAATGCTTAATATTTCACACATGCATTCCTGTAAGGCTCTACTACCATGCTGTGCCAAATCCACGACGTCCAACCCCCGCTGATCCCAAGGTCAATGTCAAATACTTGGTCTCTTTACAAAACTTAACATCAGAGAAATAAGTTATAACTTCTATTTCCTTCATTGAAATTTCTTAATATTTCACTTGAGCGTTCCTCTAAGGTTGTACTATCATGCTGTGACATATCTATGACCCCCGCTGATCCCAAGGTCAAGGTCACATACTTAGTCTCTTAACATCAGAGAAATATGTAACTTCTATTTCTTTCATCGAAAATTCTTAATATTTCATGCATGCATTCCTCTAAGGCTCTACTATCATGCTGTGACAAATACCCGCTGATATCGCGGTCAAGTTCACATACTTAGTCTCTTTACAAAACTTAACATCTGAGAAATCGGTTATAATTTCTATTTCCTTGCTCGGATCTGCTTCACATTTCACATATGCATTGCTCCAATGGGCAAATTCACATTCGTGCCGCCCCCGCTAAGCTCAAAGTCAAGGTCACTAGCCCACACACTTGGAAATTATTTTACATATTTAGGTATACCTGGGCCCACGCGGGGGGTATTCCGTAAGCCTCGCTTACTGACCAATCTAGTTCATACATGCATTCATCTGATGATCCTCCGTTGTGCTACAGCAAATTCATGACCCACCCCCACCCCTTTCCCCAAGATCAACATCATAAACTTAACGTTGGAGTAAATGTCTCTTTATAACTTTGGGGTAAATATCTTATAACATCTGTTTCTTTACAAGGAACGCCTTGATATATCATACATGCATTCATCTGATGATCCTCTATTGTGCTGCAGCAAATCCATGACCCACCCCCCATCACCCCTTTACCAAGGGCACGGTCACAAACTTAGCACATTCATACATGCATTCCTCATGTGAATAGCTATCATGCTGTAGAAAATCACCAACTTAGTGCGTTCATAAACTTAACGTTGGGTTGAATTTTGTTTTACTTCTTTTTTCAGGGAGCGCATTGATATTTCATACATGCATTCATCTTAATATGGTATATCATGATATAGTAAATCCATGACCCACCTTCCACCACTCACCTCAATGTCAAGGTCCACCGCACACCCCTTAACCCAAGGTCAAGTTATATAATATTAATTTTTTTATTTTTATACAACTGTGCCAAGTTTGAGTGAAGGCTGCCAACAGGCGAGCTTCGTTGTCTTCTGGCAACTCTTGTTCTAAATAAATTTTTGTATACAATTCTATATAGGGTACAGCGTTTGTGTACACAACTCCTCTGAAACTGTTCAGTCGATCGATCTGAAACTATACACACGATCTGAAACTATGCACCTTTGCTGTCTGCCCCATCTTCGTCGGGCGTATTTTGTGACTTCCGGCACTCTTGTTTGATGGGCAATGATCATACTTTATAATCTGTAGAAATTAGTTTTTCTCGGGTGACACATATAAATAAATGTATAAATAATTAAAAAATATCATGCCTCATTTGCATATGAAAATAACATGATAACCACCGCATGTCACTATCAGTAAAATAAACATTATTAAATGATTATATCTATATAGCGGGCACTCGTAATTGTTAGAACTGGTGGAATAAGTGATACAATTATACACTTATTTAATTCCTATAAAGAACAGTTTGTGCCTACTGAGTGGGCATGTACCTTTAATAATTGACTTTGACACCCAATTGACATGGACAGCGCCTTATTTCTTTGATAGTGATATGCAGAGTTATTTGGTTTTCAGAGTTTTTTAGCCAGGTTTTTTGAAAAAAAATCCAGGCTATTGGATTGGCGAAAGCCGGCCGGGCGGGCGGGTCGGGCGCGGCTGGCGGGCGGCGGGCGGCGTCCACAATCAATGTTAAGTTTTCGTGTTTGAGTCCATTTCTTTGTTACTGTACCACCTAGGACCACCAAACTTTCACAGCTTCATAATCAAGGGGTGCCCACCACATATCACTATCCAACATGTTGCTTTTTTTTTAACTTCACCCATTTTTTCCGCGTAATCGACTTAGCCATTTTCAATGTTAAGTTTTCGCGTTTACAATGTTAAGTTTTCGTGTTTAAGTCCATTTCTTTCGTACTGTACCACCTATGGACCACCAAACTTTCACAGCTTCATAATCAAGGGGTACCCACCACATATCACTATCCAACATGTTACTATTTTTTTTTTAACTTCACCCATTTTTCCGCGCAGTCGACTTAGCCATTTTCAATGTTAAGTTTTCGCGTTTACAATGTTAAGTTTTCGTGTTTAAGTCCATTTCTTTGGTACTGTACCACCTAGGACCACCAAACTTTCACAGCTTCATAACCAAGGGGTGCCTACCACATACAACTATCCAACATGTGACCAATTTTTTTACCTTCACCTATTATTTCTACGTAATTGACTTAGCCATTTTCAACGTTAACTTTTTAACGTACGTCTGGTTAGAGTGTTTTGGTTAAAACTTTTTCGTTATACTATATCTCTGCAACTGCTTCGCCCATTACCTTGAAACTTCACATGGGTGTTTATCATCATCCATATTTTCATTCTAACCCCCAACCGTGCGGCCCCTGTGCCCAATGTCAAGGTCAAATTACTTTGAATTTTTTTGTTAAAGTTTTTTTGTGTACTATATCTCTGCAACTGCTTCACACAATACCTTGATACTTCACATGGGTGTTTATCATCATTGTCGCACCTGCTTGCGGAAAGCGCGATCCTGTGCCCAATGTCAAGGTCAAATTACTTTGAATTTTTTTGTTAAAGTTTTTTCGTGTACTATATCTCTGCAACTGCTTCACCCAATACCTTGATACTTCACATGGGTGTTTATCATCATTGTCGCACCTGCTTGCGGGAAAGCGCGATCCTGTGCCCAATGTCAAGGTCAAATTACTTTGAATTTTTTTGTTAAAGTTTTTTCGTGTACTATATCTCTGCAACTGCTTCACCCAATACCTTCATACTTCACATGGGTGCTTATCATCATTGTCGCACCTGCTTGCGGAAAGCGCGATCCTGTGCCCAATGTCAAGGTCAAATTACTTTGAATTTTTTTGTTAAAGTTTATTAGACAGGTTTTTTGAAAAAAAATCCAGGCTATTGGATTGGCGAAAGCCGGGCGGGCGGGGGCGGGCGCGGGCGGCGGGCGGCGCGGGCGGCGGGCGGCGTCCACAATCAATGTTAAGTTTTCGTGTTTGAGTCCATTTATTTGTTACTGTACCACCTAGGACCACCAAACTTTCACAGCTTCATAATCAAGGGTGCCCACCACATATCACTATCCAACATGTTACTTTTTTTTTAACTTCACCCATTTTTTCCGCGTAATCGACTTAGCCATTTTCAATGTTAAGTTTTCGCGTTTACAATGTTAAGTTTTCGTGTTTAAGTCCATTTCTTTCGTACTGTACCACCTAGGACCACCAAACTTTCACAGCTTCATAATCAAGGGGTACCCACCACATATCACTATCCAACATGTTACTTTTTTTTTTAACTTCACCCATTTTTTCCGCGCAATCGACTTAGCCATTTTCAATGTTAAGTTTTCGCGTTTACAATGTTAAGTTTTCGTGTTTAAGTCCATTTCTTTCGTACTGTACCACCTAGGACCATCAAACTTTCACAGCTTCATAACCAAGGGGTGCCTACCAGATACAACTATCCAACATGTGACCATTTTTTTACCTTCACCTATTATTTCTACGTAATTGACTTAGCCATTTTCAACGTTAACTTAACGTACGTCTGGTTAGAGTTTTTTGGTTAAAACTTTTTTGTTATACTATATCTCTGCAACTGCTTCGCCCATTACCTTGAAACTTCACATGGGTGTTTATCATCATCCATATTTTCATTCTAACCCCCAACCGTGCGGCCCCTGTGCCCAATGTCAAGGTCAAATTACTTTGAATTTTTTTGTTAAAGTTTTTTCGTGTACTATATCTCTGCAACTGCTTCACCCAATACCTTGATACTACACATGGGTGCTTATCATCATTGTCGCACCTGCTTGCGGAAAGCGCGATCCTGTGCCCAATGTCAAGGTCAAATTACTTTGAATTTTTTTGTTAAACTTTTTCGTGTACTATATCTCTGCAACTGCTTCACCCAATACCTTCATACTTCACATGGGTGCTTATCATCATTGTCGCACCTGCTTGCGGAAAGCGCGATCCTGTGCCCAATGTCAAGGTCAAATTACTTTTAATTTTTTTGTTAATTTTTTTTTCGTGTACTATATCTCTGCAACTGCTTCACCCAATACCTTGATACTTCACATGGGTGTTTATCATCATTGTCGCACCTGCTTGCGGAAAGCGCGATCCTGTGCCCAATGTCAAGGTCAAATTACTTTGAATTTTTTTGTTAAAGTTTTTTCGTGTACTATATCTCTGCAACTGCTTCATCCAATACCTTGATACTTCACATGGGTGTTTATCATCATTGTGGCACCTGCTTGCGGAAAGCGCGATTCTGTGCCCAATGTCAAGGTCAAATTACTTTGAATTTTTTTGTTAAAGTTTTTTCGTGTACTATATCTCTGCAACTGCTTCACCCAATACCTTGATACTTCACATGGGTGCTTATCATCATTGTCGCACCTGCTTGCGGAAAGCGCGATCCTGTGCCCAATGTCAAGGTCAAATTACTTTGAATTTTTTTGTTAAAGTTTTTTTGTGTACTATATCTCTGCAACTGCTTCACCCAATACCTTGATACTTCACATGTGTGTTTATCATCATTGTCGCACCTGCTTGCGGAAAGCGCGATTCTGTGCCCTATGTCAAGTTCAAATTACTTTGAATTTTTTTGTTAAAGTTTTTTCGTGTACTATATCTCTGCAACTGCTTCACCCAATACCTTGATACTTCACATGTGTGTTTATCATCATTGTCACACCTGTTTGTGGAAAGCGCGATATCGTCAGCATTTTGGCATACGTCCGTCCGTTCGTCCGTTCGTCCGTTCGTCCGTGTGTCCGGTTAAAGTTTTTTGGTTAAAGTTTTTCCATTTACTATATCTATTTTTTTAGTGTCCATGCCTCGCCCCAAGGCGCGACATGCAGGCCACGGCCATCTAGTCTACAAAAAGTGGGTATAATTATGTTATCCAAGTGTCTATGCTTGGAAAAAACCTGGCCTTCGTGGCTTTGCCTCGTTTCTTGTTTGTGTACTATATCTCTGCAACTGCTTCACCCAATACCTTGATACTTCACATGGGTGTTTATCATCATTGTCGCACCTGCTTGCGGAAAGCGCGATCCTGTGCCCAATGTTAAGGTCAAATTACTTTGAATTTTTTTGTTAAAGTTTTTTCGTGTACTATATCTCTGCAACTGCTTCACCCAATACCTTGATACTTCACATGGGTGTTTATCATCATTGTCGCACCAGCTTGCGGAAAGCGCAATCCTGTGCCCAATGTCAAGGTCAAATTACTTTGAATTTTTTTGTTAATAGTTTTTTTCGTGTACTATATCTCTGCAACTGCTTCACCCAATACCTTGATACTTCACATGGGTGCTTATCATCATTGTCGCACCTGCTTGCGGAAAGCGCGATCCTGTGCCCAATGTCAAGGTCAAATTACTTTGAATTTTTTTGTTAAAGTTTTTTCGTGTACTATATCTCTGCAACTGCTTCACCCAATACCTTGATACTTCACATGGGTGCTTATCATCATTGTCGCACCTGCTTGCGGAAAGCGCGATCCTGTGCCCAATGTCAAGGTCAAATTACTTTGAATGTTTTTGTTAAAGTTTTTTCGTGTACTATATCTCTGCAACTGCTTCACCCAATACCTTGATACTTCACATGGGTGTTTATCATCATTGTCGCACCTGCTTGCGGAAAGCGCGATTCTGTGCCCTATGTCAAGTTCAAATTACTTTGAATTTTTTTTGTTAAAGTTTTTTCGTGTACTATATCTCTGCAACTGCTTCACCCAATACCTTGATACTTCACATGGGTGTTTATCATCATTGTCACACCTGCTTGTGGAAAGCGCGATATCGTCAGCATTTTGGCATACGTCCGTCCGTTCGTCCGTGTGTCCGGTTAAAGTTTTTTGGTTAAAG